>PVIU01005923.1:0-107411 GCA_004026605.1 Ondatra zibethicus
GATAGCGTTTTCTATTTCCATCCATTTGCATGCAAACTTCAAGATGTCATTGTTTTTTACCGCTGAGTAGTATTCTAATGAGTATATAATCCACACTTTCTTGATCCATTCTTCCATTGAGGGGCACCTAGGTTGTTTCCAGGTTCTGGCTATTACAAACAATGCTGCTATGAACATAGTTGCACAAATGCTTTTGTAGCAACAGTCCACCATTTTAGGGATTAGGTCAGGAATTCAAGCAGTGAAGTAATCTGGAGGTGTAACCTGATGCAGAACCATGAAGGCTGCTAATTACTTGCTTACTCAGCCTATTTTATTTTATATATATATATATATATATATATATATATATCTTCTCATACTTTTTGAGATTTTTTTATATATAGCATAATTGCATTATTCCTGTTTTTCCCTTTCTTATCTCTGAACATTCCCATATAGCATTCCTACTTTCTTTCAAATTCATGTTCTCTTTTTTTCTTAATTGTCATCGCATGCACATAATGCTTACATTTTATGTCCATATGTATTTACAAATACATCTATACATCTAAATCTTCTGTATAATATTATTTATATGTGTTTTCTTCTGGGCTTGCCATTTGGTATTGGAAAAGCGCTTATGGTATTCTTTCCTGGAGAAGACTTTTTCTTCCACTCCCAGCATTCCTTAGTTGCTTCTAGTTCTTAAGAAACAACTTAAGAACTAAACTTAAGGCTTTGTGAACATTCACATTCTCCTTTATCATGTCTATTGTTATCCTTGTTGAGCTACTGTTTTGGTAGTCACATTGATGAGACTCTGTGACTATAATATCTGGTTAGGTAGTCATATTAGTGAGAGTTGGTGAATATAACATCTCCAACATTCCTAGGAGACCCACTCTCATGTCAGAATTCCTGATTCTCTAATTCTCACAATCTTTCTTCACTCTTCAATTCTCCCTGTTACTCAGGTCCAAGAGCTGTTTTGTAGTTGTAGATTGGACTCTTTGACTCTATATTTTAATTGACTGTGATATTCTGAAATGAGCTGTGTATTGCAAAAAGAAGCATCTTTTTTGAGTAGTTCTGCTCTTATCTGTGGATATAAGGCCAATATTTAGTATATTGTTAGGAGTTATGCTTGTTTAGTTAAGTGATGGTTGTAGGTTCTTCTCCAATACCTGTTACTAAACTTGTTCAGGCTATTTTGCTAGATTTTTGCTCCTTGGCATGATTTTCCTCTTGTCAAGCAGGTCTTATATGGTAACCAATTAGAGAGTTGTTGGTTACCATAAAGGTATGCATGTCACTACTACATCCTTAGAGTTATTGTGTCATGCTGGTCATTCTTGTAGTCCATAACCTCCATAGATACGGAGGATTGTTCTGTTCCATAGCTTCTCTCCCTTAAAAGCTTGCATTTTGCCATCAGGTAGCCTCAGGAAAGGATTCACTCATGTCAGTTTTCTATAAGGGGACTCTGGGCCTCCAATCTGTTTTCTTATAATACCAATAAGCCCTGTCCATTCATGGAAATTATCACCTACAGTGAGCTGGATAATCTTTTTATTTAAAGAGTCTTTGTGTGTTTCATATCATGAATCCTGATCCCATTCATCTCCCCATCCCTTATATCCAGTCTTATATCACCACTCTTGAAACCGTCCCCCCCCCAAAAAAAACGGAATTCAAAGAAAAACATAACCAATCAAACTAACAAACATCCAAACATAGCAAACAAACAAGCAAACAAACAAAAAACAGTCTCAACATGGAATCTGTAGTGCGACAGAATGAATCACACAATACACCTTTTGGTCCACACATCTTTTCTTGTAAGTGCTCATTGCAATGAGTCATTGACCTTGTTCAATGCCTCTGGCTTCTGCTACACCCTCAAACTTGGGATTCCTCTTGTATATCCTGTTGTTGCTTTGTGTCACATTGTCCCAGCAGTTCAAAGATGAGGTGGATATTGCGGAGGGCCAAGTCATATTTCTGGTTCTGGGCCTGTGTAATAGCTGCGTAAGGCCTACCAGCTTTTCCTCATGGACACCTACAGGATAAGCCCTCCAGCATTGTATTGGCTCTCACACTCACTTAGCAAACAACAAGCGGGGTCATTTCTGTTGTCACGCCCTTGAGAGGTACACCTACATCCATATTGCCAGGTCCAGCTCTACTGTTTTACCCAGGTGAGGTGCTGGTAAACACCTGCTTTCTTGAGTGCTGCAGTTGGTGAGGGGCAGGACCAGCTCTTCTGTTCTCCTGCTCTGGAGGCCAGGTCTCCCACTTGCCATAGGTGGATATGTAAGGGAGCATCTATCCCTCACTCGTGCCACCACATGGCAGATGACGTGGGCAGGGTCAGCTCGCCTGCTCTCATCCCATCAGGCCTGGCTCACCAGCACCCTCTGCCAACAAGGTCAACTTTACTGTGTTGTCCAGATCTACTGGGTTGTCTGAGCAAGGTGAAGGACCCAGCTTTCTGGAGTACTGACGTTGGCAGAAGTAGGAAGCAGGGTCAGTTCTCCCTAGTGCTTCAGCCAGTGAGGGACAGGACTAACTTTGTGCAGCCATAGCCTTACTATATTTTGGTGGTAACACGAGCCGAAGACATCAACATAGACCATTAGGACCAGACATAGCCCTTGGTAGAAGCCCAGGCCCAGAGGACACCATGGCCTCAGGAAGTACTGTAGGCCACTCAGATTTGTATGGCCCCAGCAGAGGCATGGCCTGATGTGGGAAGGTTTATAGCTAGTAACTACCCGCCTACTGAGGTGTGGCCTCATAGACTATTTACCCGGATGCGGAAGTGCGTCAGGCCCTTCTCTCCTCCCCCTGGGACCCGTTTCTTTACTTTTACTCATATCTATTTTTGTGTTTATCATACCTTTCATTGAATATATATGTCTGAGTATGTCTTTATAAATAATGCTTAAATTTTCCACAATGAACAATGAATTTTTCTACAGTAATCTTTGAAGTTTCCAGGAAGAAGATAACATAAGAACAACCCCACCTGGTTGAAATGACGTCATGATACTGATAGCGCTACTACAAGACCTGTTTTGGGCACCAGCGGCACAAAACAGTTCCAACTTGGTTAGCTGAAATGGTGCACATCTTTTACAACATTCTGGCCTGACCTCCACAGAGGTCTATTTGCAATCTTACCAGACATTAATCTTGAAATTTAACCATCATTTTACTTTCACAGGACCCCCTAGAAAGAATGTCACCCCCATGACAGCTGGAAGTAATTCTAGAAGACGACGTCCCCTCTCCCAGCAAAGTTTGCCCTCAGGCTTAGGGAAATCATTTAGGGGTTGATTATAATTGGTATACGGTTGAGGGTTGGGGGAGGAATTTTATAAGCTCAGGGATCTTTTTGAAAAAAAGAGGAAAAATTGGATGATGGGATAATAGATTGGTATGTGTGAGTTATTGTTTATAGATAATTACATCGGTATAGATTCTTGTATATTGACACAAAGTTAAATTATATTGAATATTGTATGCATGCATGCTCTACCTCTGTTTAAAACATTTTTATGTATTCATATATATATACATATTTACCATATTGCAGTGTACATTTCTACCTCTGATCATGATACTTATACATTGTTTACACTTGGAGGTCATTGTCCTCATTTATTGTACAGTTGTTTATTGTCTTAGTCTTTAAGTTAGATAGGTATTAAAAATTATAGATCAATAGCCATCTATGTTTGTCATATTTATAGTTAGACTAATCAGCTTCCTGATACATAGAGATTATATTCTGTACAGATAGATAATCTTCCACCTCTTCAAAGAGCTGTAGAAAATGGCAATTGATTTAACTTAGAGTTCTGTCGTAGTGAGACACAATCTCTCCTGGCAACATCAAACTATTCCCAAGAGAATGTTGAGCACCAAAGACACTCCACTGGAAGCTTGTTTTCTTCTTGGCTAAACTGGCCTTTGGGCAAGGAATTGCCCATACCTCAACCACTGACAAAATACATAGTATCTGGAAATGGATAAGCAGGGCTGTCAAATCTTGCCAAGACAGGGTAAGACGGTTTTGAAAAATTTCTTGCCTTTAAAAATAATCTGTCAGTTATTCTAGGCCTTAGCCAAAGTTGGTTACTTCAATGTTGTAAATGTGACTTTGGGTGATTGCCCAGGTAGCCAGTTGTCTCTGTGATTTGTTGCATGTTTTGGAAGTTGTTTGATTGCACTTCCTAATTACTCAGGTAACATTATTTCCCTTCTCGAATCTTTGATGGGGTTGAAGACTAGATAAATGTAGTTACTTTCCTCTCATGACTTGGCCAAGTTATTTATTATACAAGACTTAAGCTAGTTAGAATAGGATATTTGTACTTATTGTATATAATTTTGTAGTAGGTTTAGAACTCTCTTATTTAAACAAAAGGGGGAGGCGCTGCGGGAAGGTTTATAGCTAGTAACTACCAGCCTACTGGGGCTTGGACTCATAGACTCTTACCAGATGCAGAAGCATGTCCGGCCCTTCTCTTCTACCCCTGGGCCCCGTTTTGCTGTTCGGTTTGCTTTGGATCTGATCTTCATCCATTGTTCAAGCAGGGAATCCTGACTGTGTAAGTTTTACCCCTTAATAAATGCTGTCTATTTCTTAGTTCTGAGCTAGTGTGGGATTCCTTTTTTTTTTTTAAGTATCCTATCTCTCAACCATCAGTGGCCCTCAGGAATTAATGTGAGCCTAGGTAGTAGGCCAGATCCCAGTCATCTGAGTAGATCTTGGTATTAATACAAGCCATTACTATCAACACAGACCCTGACCAAAGTTCGACCATGGTGCCAGACCTGGTAATTCTGAGCAGCATGAGCCATGATTGCCCTATGGCCCCAGTTGGCAGTGCAGATCACTCGGATCAGGATGGACCAGCAGTTGTAGTGCCCTTCAACACCTACATGGCCTCAGGTGGCAGCGCACATCCCAGGCGTCCAAACAGCCATTGATAGATAGGAACAGGAGCCTCAGACATCAACTGCAAAAGCTGGCTGCAGATGGACCATGGAGGGCTGGGAAAACTTACATTAATCACATATCAAAGACATGGGCATGGTCTTGCTCAGGACGGGTCGTGTGTGAACATTTTCTCAGTTGAGTTTGACTCTAGATCATGCTGACAGAACGCTAGCCTACGACATAATTCAGTATATGGAGACCAGTAAACTACCGTGTCCCCATTTCCCTGCCCCAGCTGTTGTACAGATGCTCTTCCCAGCTGTTAGCAAATGAGAACCTGGGTGAGCCACGTTCTCACCACACTGGTACTTCCATTCTGTTGAAGTGTCCTCATGCTAGCGAATAGGCTAAAAAGACAGTAGCTTCCAGATGTATTTGTTTTGTCATAATGACAGAAAGAACATTTCATATTGTATGGCCTTTTTAAATGTGCTTTTCTGTTAGGTTGCAGTCTAAAACATGTGCCCTTACCTGCTATGTTGTTGGCTGTCATTGCCTTTGTGGAATTCTTTATTAATTCTGGATGTATTTCTGTGTGTGACTATTCAAGCACACGTGCTTACCAGCGACATTATACTCCTACTAGTAATGTAGGAGTCTCAAGGGCTGCGCATGACTGGCTTTCCAACTCTCCGTATATAGCTTTAGTGGTTCTGTCTGGCTTGTTTTGTTATCTCATTGTGATTAATGGACTATTTATCTAGAAACAGGTGAAGTCACTATTCATTCCAACAATGTACTTGCACCTTACTGGATTTTTTATATAAATAACTGTATCACTTTCAGACTACAATTTTTAATTGTCATAAAACGGTATCCTTCAGTTTTCATTTTCTGTTCTAATTGTGAAGGCTTTAATTTTAGGTCTTGTAAACTATACCTTTAAACTTACTTTATTTCTTTTCTTCAATGTTTTAATTCTCCTTACGTTTTATTTTTTATAATTTTCTTTATTAATATATTTTAAAATGTATCAGTCTCTCTCTGTGTATTTGTCTGTGTGTGTGTGTGTGTGTGTGTGTGTGTGTGTATGCATGCACATGCTCACATGAGCTTACATTCACTATGTGTTTGTGTAGGTGCCTAACAATGCCACCCCAAATTGTAACATTTCACAATTCCAATTATATGCAGTTGCAGACTGACCCATGTAGTCATTAAGAACCAAACTCTGGTTCCTTGTAAAACCAGTAAATTTTCTCTAGGTTCTCATTAATATAATTTCTTATAATATGAACATGGTCTTCCCTGCCTGATCAACATGGTGTTGTGAAGTCCAGCTCCCTATGAACTATCTCCCACCTCAAGCAAGTCCTCGCTTGAATCATAGGACAGGACATCCCTGTCTCAGACCTCCTCAGGGGATTAGGAATGTAGAGCACTCTATGTACTTTCACTGAGGAATTTGTTTCCATAGATTCATTTAGACTAAAAGGGTGATCACCAGGTCCAAGATGAAACTGTACAGAATCATGCCTATTTAACAAATATGTTGCTTCTATTTGGAATAATGAAATTATCTGTATATGAACACTGGTATTGGTTCCTCAGCAATGTGGAACCAATAAGTTTAAAAAATGATTACAATGCTCATACTTTATTAAGTGTGTAATTTATTATAATAATGAAATTAATATACTCTGAAAGTGCATTGGGAAAACTCCTTTTAAATTTACTTTTTTATGTTTGCAATTTCTAGCTGTTGGCATTTTGTACATGATTCTCTTGTAACCTACTGTGCCATGAGTACAAATTGCTATAAAAATCTTTTGTTAAGTTTGTTATTTGTTGATATTATTATATATATTATACACACACACACATATATATATATATATATAATTTGATTACTGTTGCCCCCACTCTTTCTTATCTTTTTTATCACACAAGAACCCTTCCCATATTCTTGTCTTTTATTTGTCTGTTTGTTTATATTTATTCATTGTGACCAACAGAATTTAACCAGTGCTGTTAAATTCGGTTGGTACACATTTGAAGACACTGTCTGCCATTACCCAAGAATTGTGAGTAGCCTATATATGAGCAGGAAGAGAAATTTCTGGCAAGAGATTCCCTTATCTTTGGCTTACTATTGACAAATTTGTTCTCCTGCAGGCCCATCTTAGGCAGTCATGGCTATTCTGATTGTATTAGTTGTGAAGATAGCATTTCACAGCACTTTCTATATTTCTTTTCTTACATTCTGTCTACACCCTTTCCTGTGTTGTTCCCTAAGACATTTTCTACTAAAAATAAAACTATTTTTTACCTGATTTGATATGCATAAAGCATTTTACAACACTTATATGTAATTGATACTTTATTCTATGACAGGAAAGGTAGTGTTTCATCCCTCTGAGATGTCAAATGGCAAAAATAAACTCATTAATAAGAGGAAATGGAACTCACTGCAGTAAATATATTCAAGTCAGAGAAGGAGACTTATTTTCAATGAAACAGGAGGCTGGCGAGTTTGCTCAATGATTAGAAACATGTACTGCCCTTGCAGAGACACTGAATTTGGTTCCCAACACTCAAATCAAGCAGCTCAGCATTTCCAATACCTCCAGCTCCAAGGGATACTCTGGCCCCTTTGGGTACCTGCCCTCAGTTTCACATAATCACACACATACACACAGGTACATGTGAGTGTTTCTTTTAACTTTAAATTTATGTGCATGTGTGACATTCTAAATAAATTACTTTTCATACAATATATTCTGACCATGGATTCTCCTTTCTCATTTCTTCCCTGATCTTTTTTATTTCCCCAACAATCCAACTCAAAAATTTTTAAAGAGAATAAGGAGATGATGTGCTATGGGAATGTCTACAAAATATTAAATCTGTTATTATATTGTTATTCATTATTATATTGGTTCTTAACTTATTAAACCATTCTTCTTAATGTGAAACCCTTTGGTTAATTTGATACTTGGACACTGGTAAATTATGATTTGCTTTATATAAGGATGAATGTTAGGAAACAAATTGTATAGTATAGGCTCTAAATTGTAAAAAAAAAGCTACATCAAATAAGTTATAGTTATGAAGGATAAAGTTAGATATCATTATATAACTCTGTAGTAGTTAGCATTTAACTTTGAGCCTCCAAGTGCAGAATATCGTACAATAATGTCTGCAGTTTATGGAGCATAACATAAAGTTGTTAAAGTTGAGGCACATTTTTTATTCATAACATGCTACTATGATATTCAGGGAGACAGTGGACATTGAGCACTTGGGATTCTATGCTTCAAATTCAGAGTAAAGATATTGGAAAAGAAAATATTGGCATCAAGATGAGCTAAGGACTGGAAGCTACATCACGCTTACAATCAGACAGCAGGTGTAAGCAAAGACAGATACAGGAACTCAGTCTGTCATCATTCCTAGAATAGGTTCTTGAAGTAATTGTAGATTCTGGGACTGTTGAAGAGATACATGTGAAATGTAGTATCTTTAGCTCAATGTCCAAGTAAAGCTTGAGAGAGGTAATCAAAGAAAGAACAAGATCTAGAGGAAGAGTTTCTGCAATGAGCCTGTGGTAAGAGCTTGAATGTTGGCCATGAAGCATTGAGGTCATGAAGAGACCTTGTGAGATTGTAAAGCACCCTGTGAGAATAGACTCTAGTGTTCTGTTCAAGTAAGAAAGGAAGTGAGGAGAAGGATGGGAGCAGAAAATGGGGAGAACAAAGGAAGAGAGAGGAGGCATAAGAAGAAGAGGAGGGAGGGATGGAGAGACAGAGAGAGTCTTATGACTAATTCCATGATTTTTCCCTCAATGAAAACAAGCAAGTCACCTCTGCCATCATGCAATATGTCTTATATACTGCCTTTTCTCTAATGCCATTCACCTATTGTTCCCTCAGTGACAACCCAGAAAGGGTTGAACATTAATTTCGGCACCCAGTCTTATATGCTTACAATGCTCAAATTATCCCTCTCCTTCACCTTCTCCTCCTCCCAAATCTTCAGAATAATACTATGAATATCATGACAAAGAGCTTACATAAAAATGAGAAAAGAAAAATTGTAAACAAAAATATTTTCTTTAGATTTCTTCCAAATAGTTCATGAGTATATGAATAAAAATCATTTGTTAGAACTGTGTGGTCTTTCTACATTAGAATTTTGTCTTATCAGACAATTGTTTTAAGAAATAGGTCTAAACCAAAGGAGAAATATATGTTAGTAAATGAGTGGGTTAATTCATTTTAAATGATTTAAGTGAACAGATATTAAATGAGATAATTGAAAGAATAAGAGATACCGGTTAACCCGTATCACAAGGATGAGCATCCATATAGTTATGTGGAGTCAGATAACTAGATGAAACGTAAATTTTCTATCTATATCATAAATTTTTTTACTGAAATGGAGAAGACAGCACTTTTCACATTGACCAGCTTACCCTCTCTTTAACATTCACATGGCCTTGCTTTATTTATTAAAATAAAGTGAAGAAAATGATGTATCTACTACATACTACTGCTTCAGAAATTAAAAATGTTTCTATAGGAGACTTGAAGGAATTCCTAAACAAGACTTTAGTACAAGGAGTGCTTTCACGGAGTTACTATTGCTTAAGGTCTTGCCCTTAATTTACAAGTCTAGGGATGGGAGCAAGAGACAAAGTGAGAACTTAGGGTGTATAAAACACTGGTGTTCAAGAAACAGCAAGTACACACACATACATGGTAATGTGTTCAAGATAAGATGTAATACTCCTTTAACACAATAAATTATGCTGGCTGATATATGTGCAAGTTTGTGTGTGTGTGTGTGTGTCTATGTGTGTATTTATACTCATAGATATGATAGTCCAGAAGCATCTTTGGGACCACATGTCTCTCTGACCCTTTACTAATAAAAAGTAACATCCATTAAACTGGCAAAATCTGTGTAATTTTCAGCTCCTTCTAGTGCTTGAGAATGACTGCACTATAGCAGGGTGGAAAACTGTATGTAACCTCCCAGGGAATATCTGTGGAGATGTAGGAACTCTAAAGACTCATTTAATCTTGTTTTTTTTTTTTTCTTCTGTAGTTCTTTGGTGGATAACATTGGGCTTTGATGGATTGCCTGCATCATTTGTAAAATATAATTGATTACTCAAGAATTTCCACAGGGCATAAAAGGGACATTATTTGACCTCCGTGAAGAGGTGGATGCATAGGGCCCTGATGGACAAGGTGCCCAGGGAACTGTGAACAGGAGGAACTGCACTGCTTTATCCCACAGCATGTTTAATATGCTCATGCATATTTTGAATTTGTGAGTGAAAATGTATCACGCAATGGTTTATAAAATTGGCTTGAAAATGGGTCTTTCTTATAACTAGTTTTAATTCTGGCATTCTATCAAGCACAGTTGGAAGAGCCAATCATGAAACAGTGAGCCTTTAGGGGGCATATACTTATTAAAATATTAACATGTGGAAATCTTTCAGCCACTCAATTAGTGATGATGATTTTTAGGGAATATAGCATTATTATTTACTTACATTTAAAGCAAATTCCTAAGACTATTTGAAGCTGCACCATTTTCCAATAAAATGTTCATTTTGATACCAACACATTTAATCTGATTTGTTTGCCCATGATCTTTTGCTGTCATAACCACTGATGCACAGATTTAGTTCCCAGGATGTAAACACAATCCTAAGCACAACTTTCCTGTGGATTTCAAAAACCCTACACAATAAATTTTAGAGTATCATGAAACTATTTTCCTGACAGTGTCTTCTAGTGATCTTCTATTGTTGAGCACAACTAGTGATACTATATTTATTCTAATGATTCCATGCTCAGAATTATTTTATATGGACTTTCACATGTGTAATGTTCCAAAGATAACAATTTAAATCTATTATGCTTCCATCTATATGTCACATTTTGTGTACTTTGGTTCTTTATTAGTATCTCATAGGATGTGTTGGGAATACCTATTTTATACCTATGTTACATGATTGTGAGCCCATCTGACCTGCTGCATTACCATCCTTCATTTCTTAAACAGTTTTGTTATTGAGAAACCATTTGTTTTCCATAGTAATAGTGAATTATTTCTCGTAGAGTAACTTAAAAAATATATCATAGAAAAGTTTGAAAAATGTTTCAATATTTTTTGAAAATGAATTTTAATATAATATATTCTGATCATGATTTTTCCTCCCCAATTCCTTCAGGATACTCCCCACTTCCATATGTTGGAGGAGGGGGCTACTTGTTGGTTCCTGCTGCCCAGAACTGAAATAATCATGCAGAAACTATATTATTTAAATCACTGCTTGGCCCATTAGCTCTAGCTTCTTATTGGCTAACTCTTACATATTAATTTAACCCAGTTCTATTAATCTGTATTGCCACATAACTGTGGCTTACTGGCCTAAGTTCTGTCTGGCTCTGGTGGGGCTATACGGCTTCTCTCTATCTCTACCTCCTTTCTCCCAGCATTCATCTTAGTCTCCCCCCCAGCTCTGCTCCTCTTTAGCTTGCTATAGCCCAAAGCAGTTCCTTTATTTATCAGTGGTAATCACAGCATAAGAGGGAAATCCCACATCATCCATACCTACCTGAATCCACACCATTTTTTCACTCTCTCATTAGAATACAAACAGACATCTAAAATAATAATAATAATAATAATAATAGATAATAGATAAAATAGAAACAAACTAGCATACCACAAAACAAACAATCAAACAAAAAAAATAACAGAAGAAAATGCTCAAGAAACAACACAGTTGCAGAGAAATTCGCATTTGAACACACAGAAATCCCACAAACACAAAACTTGGAAACCATATTATATATGCAAACACATGTAAGCTGGTGTGGGGAAACTTAACAAAGCATTATAAAACAAACAACCTCAAAAAAATCTATTATATTTGTTTCATCTTGTCCACCTATTCCTGGAGATGGGGAAGGGCCTTAAGAGTGGTTTGTGTACACAGTGAGACTCCATTGGAGAAAGCTAATTTTTCATTTGCCATCAATTCCCTCTTCTCAAGACTCAGGGACCTGCAGAAGGGGAGTGTCTTAGTTAGGGTCCCTATTGTTGTGAAGAGACACCATGACCACAGCAAATTTTATAAAGGAAAACATTTAATTGTGGCTTGCGTACAGTTCAGATGTTTAGTCTATTATCATCATGGCGGGAAGCATGTAGATGGACATGGTGTTGGAGGGGGAGCTGATAATTCTACATATAGATCTTCCCCAAAAAGGCCATAACTACTCCAACATAACCACAGCTCCTAACTGTGCCACTCCCATGGGCCAATTGTTGTTAATTTAAAAAAAAAAACGTGCCACATGAGAGAAAGATGAAATGCAACAGAGTTCACATGGAGGACCATTTTTTAGGGGAAAGGGAAAGTAAAAAGAAGAAAATGGAAAAAGGAGTCAGGTTCTGGGGACACGAGCAACAGAGCAGATGAGAGAGGCAGAGAGAGAGAGAAAGAGAGGGAGTGACAGAGAGAAAGGCAGAGAAGCAGAGAAAGACAGAGAAAAGAATAGAAAGAGAGAGAGAGTGAGAGAGAAAGAAAGACAATAAGAGAGAGAAACGGGAGGTGGACAGGAGCCTTTTAAAGAGGAACGTAGTGAATGGGCAATGGAGGTTCTCTTAGTGGCTACAGCTAAGGACATATCCTGTCAGAATCCCAAAGCCAGTACAGATGCCTGAATATTAAAACCAAGCCTTAAAACACATGACTCTGTGGGGGCCGTTCCTATTCAAACCACCAGAAAGAGGCAGAAAAAATTTAAAATCCAGAGAAGATGAAAAATACTAAAAAGCAATGTCATCTAAACCCAGTGAGAATGACACATGTATCAACTCACAGACCCACTGTGCCAGTGTGCAGTGGGCCTGCACAGGTCTTGGCCTGATGAGTTCCAGGGCTGAGGAAAGAAGTGGACTCAAGCCTACATCCATTAAACAGAATGTATGCCCAGTTGATATTTCAATATACTAATGTGTTTGCATGATAAGGAAAATAATTCATGTACCTAAAGGAATGACAGTATAATTAAGTAGTGTGAACTAACTACAATATGTTGTCATATTAATGTAAAATATATTTTAAATCTTATACCTTTAACACCAGAGATCAATAACTTGGATATTTTGAGCAACTGTTATAAAAGAAAAAAGGGGAATGTTTTAATTGATGCAGGTTATAGTAATAATAGCAGTTTATAATAGTATTTTAATGAAAATAAGCTATAGGTAAAATTTCTGTATTTATCATTTGCTACTACAATAATATTTATATCTTAATCGTTTATAAGGAAAAGAAGCCAATTAAACTGTAGAATACAGACAATGCACAAATCGCACAGTGAAAACACCCCTACAAAACAGCTGTCATCTTTTGTTTGTTTATCTGCCTAGACTTGTAGAAAAATAGCTCATTATAATTAAGATAGGCCAAAATAGTTGAGAAAAAGAAAATGTTTAGCCTTCTTAAAGAACATCTCTCCTATAATTAGAAGCCAGAAATTAGATGTATTTTATCAGTACAATGTACATTAAAGAATGGTTATCAAAAAGTTCAAATATGATTTTTATTTTCATTTAATAACTCAATATTTTCTTTTCCCATGAATTTTCTTTTAGTTTATTGAATATATTGTATCCTAAAATTTCACAAATAAATGTCAAATTAGGCTGTGATTTTTATTCTATTTATTCTCTAAGAGATATTTACTCAATTTACTCTCTAAGAGATAAGTACATTGAAGTTAACAATGACTGACACAATTAGCATATCAAAATTATAAGACATATAACTACTTCCCTTCTTAACTGGTTATTAAATGTATACTACTAGCTATTTGAAAAGCAATGTTTTACTTTACAAAAAATAATGTATAAAATCTGTTATTCACTTTCTTATGCTTTGTTCCTCTCAACATCCTTTGAAAGAATTAGCTAACAATGAATCAGTAAAACTCTTGGTCCAGAAAATGTGACAAATTGCTAACAGTGAAATGGCAACAAAAGCAGTACCAGCTTGTTGGTAGAGTGAACCAAACAATACAAAAGTGCATATAGTCCTTAAAAATACAAAAAGAATATCTTGTTGATTGTTAACCCTTTAAAAGAATTTTTGTGACTTAATATGATG
This sequence comes from Ondatra zibethicus, assembly GCA_004026605.1. Lineage (NCBI taxonomy): Eukaryota > Metazoa > Chordata > Mammalia > Rodentia > Cricetidae > Ondatra > Ondatra zibethicus. Next base: position 14,130 of record PVIU01005923.1, read on the forward strand.
AGCAATTATTATACTATTTTTTTATTCAAGGAACTTCATTTTTCTTTAGGACAGAATAAAACTCTATATGTGTGTATGAGTCATATTTTTTATACAGCCATCTGCTAACAGATATTTAGAATAGTTTGACATGTCCCCAACATTACCCTTAGTCCATAGTGGCCAAAGAGATTAAAGATGTTGGGAATATGGCAAATTTTTATAAAATCATTATGCATTTTTGGATGTGAATGATAAGTATAAGTAATGTTTCATAAAATATTCTCTTTTTGATATTCACATGTATGATGTATTTTTTAGCAAGTGTCTCATAGTAAATTCCCCAATCAGTAATCCTTTACAAGAAATATTCTACCTTTATAATCAGATATATAATAATTATGATAAAGGTTATGGGGGCTAGAAAACTACTCAGTGATTGAGAACACTGAATGCACTTCCAAAGGATTTGTGTTCAACTCACATTGACTTGCAGCCATTCATAATTCCAGTTTCAGAGAATCTAATACCTTCTGACCACTGTGGGTACCAGGTATACATGTAATACATATGAATGCATATATAGAGATCAATAGATAGATATAAATGAAAACTATGCAGTCACATAAATAATAAATAAATCAAAAACAAAGAGATTGTTTATTTTTATTTTATTTTGTAATGGTGATCATATATTAGCACTTATAATTATTTTTCATTGTTTATGAGAAAACAGCTCAGGTTTACTGAATGTTCAAATATTCAGGAACTATTTTAGCTTTTGTTTTGTAAACTTAACTGTTGAAAGAATGTATGAGGTATGAGGGCATGAATAAAATTGGCCACAACATTTTTTTTTTTTTTTTGGTTTTTCAAGACAGGGTTTCTCTGTGTAACAGCACTAGCTATCCTGGAACTAACTCTTATAGATCAGGCTGGCCTTGAACTCACAGAAATCTGACTGCCTCTGCCTCCCTAGTGCTGGGATTAAAGGTGTAGCCTGACCATAACTTTTTAAAAAGAGATAAAATGTATATATAATTAACCTTTTTAAAAGAGAAAATATATGAATAACAAAAATAGAAATCATAGGAGAAAACCAAATCCTACTGTTTTGCTAAAGGAACATTGCCAAATACACTATTCTAATAATATTTTGCTACAAGCATAGATCAGTGTCTTTCTCAGTCATCATCAAAGAAACTTCTTCTTGACTTAGGGAACAAGTCTAGAGACCCACAACTGGAGAGTGCACAGAATGAGAGATTTTGGAATGCAAAGACCTATGTAGGCTGTAGTGATCAAGTCTCCCGTATCAAGGTTAAAGACTCTGTGAGGGAGAGAAGGTTGTTTGATTATAAAAACTAGAGGAGGAAGGAAGACATCAAGGAAACAAGACCTTCTAGACATAACACGGTTGATGCTCATACGAACTCCCAGCAGCATAGAGAGAGCCTGCAGAGGTCTAAGTTAAATAAGATTCCAATGCTGAGAAGGAAGAGGACACAGCACCGTTACTAATACAGAAAATATAGGCAAATAGCAATTGTTTGCAAAGGAAAATTTGGTTTCTCCCAGAGTCTTACTGGGTATGTAAACCACACTCAAGGCCCATGCCCAACAGTAGATGGCCAGTACAAAACAAACTCAACAGTGCTTTAATAGATTTTTTTTCTTTCATGTTGCTTTGTTTGGCAGGGTTTTTTTTTTTTACCTTACTGATCTTGAGCTTATATATTATAATTTCCAATATTGTGGGTTTTTTAAAATTGTTTTTAGTATTTGTGCTAGTTTGTATATTTCTTGGTTTTTCTTGATTGTTATGTTTTGTTTTGTAGTTTTTAAACAATGTTTTATAAAGAGAAAGATATAATCAGAAAGCAAGGAATTAATCTGATGTGGGGTGGGTATGATCTGGAAGGATATAAGGAAACCATGATCCAGATATATTGTATGAAAAAATTATTTCCAATTAAATAAAGTACAGATAGAAGTAATTATTTGAAAATGTTTTCAATGTACTTAACCACTTATAAATTAATACAATATTAATCCTCTAGAATTCTCCATTCAAAACAGCAATCATCAAGAAAAACAACATATATTCACATATATATCATACATGTGTATGTGCATATATACTAACATATATTATATGTAACAACAACTAAGTGGAAGGGAATTATGAAATTGAAATAGATGACTATGTGCGATAGTTTGGAGGAAGAAAAGAAAGGGGGAAATGATGCAATTATATAATCACAAAAAATAAAAATTAAGTAAAAATAAGACAAGCAAAGTATAACCAATACAGCTTATATATAATGGTAAAAAAATAGAAGGAAAGAGAAACTATTATAGAATGTTGGGAGTAGTACAAATTAGTTCAGGTAATGTTGAAATCATTATAGAGGTTTCTCATAATAGATCTCCCATATGACTTGATTCTATTATCTATGGGATTATTGAACAAAGACTCTAACTGTGATTAACACAGAGTAACCTACACAGCCATGTTTTGGCAGTACTATGCATAATAACCAAGTTATTTTATTATTCTAGGTATCTGTTAGCAGACAAATGTACTATGACATGTACTCACATAATAGAGTTTTATTCTGTCCTAAAGAACAATGAGTCTTTCGAATAAACATAATTGACTGTAACAATTGCTCTTCATATTAAATCACAAAAGCTAGACCAAAAAGGCAAATATTATATTTCTCTCACATGTGAATATATACCTGACATGAAAGTAGATATCCAGACGAAGGAAACGTTTTAGAAGTACTAGGAGGCAGATGGACAAAGAGAAGATAACAGTAGATTAATATAGCTATACTACTTGATTTTTTTATAAGCAAAACTATCTTTCTGATATCCCTATATATAATGAATATATGCCAAAAAAAGTGTGAAGAATAAACACGTATGATAAGAGAAAGAAAATTCAAAGCACAAAGATGGGTTGAGTTTACATGAATGCAACAGAACCAGCACAGAACCTTAGAGAATAGGTAGGTTAGAATCTGTTATAGTCTGGTGTTCTGCAATGTCTTCATTAACAGAACATCAGTACCTTATTTTCTGTCAGGATTCAAAAGAACCAAGATGATAATGAATCATAAAACTGACAAGAAGAATAAACACAGTTCTTCTCAGTGGCTAGAAAGAAAGTAGCTTGTCTTACCATTTTGTAAATATTGTTGGACTTAATAGAAGAGTAAAGTTCAGTCAGTCATTCAGGATACCGGGATGAATTTGAAAGAGCCTTTAATTTTTACAGAACTCTGTAGATAATAAAAAATTGAAAATTATTTAATTTTAATGTCAGTAAAAATAAAAAGTGGGATAAATTAAGACATGGTATAATTAGCTAGAAGCGAAACAAAGTACTCTAAGAATTAGAGTGCATTCACACAGGAGGGGAATTCCATTTAGAATAATTTAAATGATATTGTTTAAATGACTAGGATCATAATTTTATGCTAAATAAAAAAAACAGTAAAATTAAGTTTGAAAACTGTCTACACTTAAATATGTACATAATACAAACTGTATTATGTTTAGTATTACATGTCCCATATTCTAATTTTCATGTTATTAAAGTTATAATGATTACAATTGAATCATTTTAAAGCTGATATTTGATGAGAATTACTTTAGTGATAGAATTTGTTTCCTCTTCTCTTAGAAGTTAGAACAAGGACAGTTGATTTTTCTGTAGAAATGGAAAGAATTTCAAAATAGTTATTTTTCATCAGGCACTTGAGAAGAGAGAGAGAGAGAGAGAGAGAGAGAGAGAGAGAGAGAGAGAGAGATTCTGGCTGTTAGATTTAGCCGAGAAAATTCCTGATTTGAAAATTTTCATGCCACATATCATGTTAGTTATTGTAGCTTTCTTATCACCCTGGATTCCATAGTGTTCTTTCTTTCATATTAACTTTGCAAACAATATTTGCATCTTCTTAAGTATCATTAAGTCTGAAAATATCCTTTTACCTTCAACAATCTAAAAGACAAAGTACACTTTCTAATTATAAACTTTTCTTTACAACTCTCAGATTTACTTCTTTCAGAATTTGGGCCATATTTAAATTTTCACTTGCCATGTTTGCTTTTCTGGTTACCCTAAAGCCCTTCACTGATGTGTGTATTTGCATATGTAACCTACTAGTTATCATAATGGTAGATTTAAATATGACTTAATCAAGTGTCTCCACTTTATGTTCTGCGGAGGTACTAGCTGATGAGTTACAAAGTGCTACATAGCTACTTCTGACGCCAAACTACAATTTCATCCTTCACGTTTATATAATAGCAACTTTTACTAGCAATTGGGAGCCTGGAATAAATGATAAAGAATACTCTTTTCTGTGTCATCAGATGAAATTAGATGAAAACTGCCTGTATAGTTTTCTTTCATCACACTTCTCATTCTTATGAGAAGTTCTGTGTTATTAACAACTTTTAGCAATGTACAAGGTCCTGCCAGATATTCTCTCTTGGAACATAACACTGTTGTAAGTAGGGCGCTTGTTCATACACAGCTGCTCAGACCCAAAATAACCACACAGAAACTATATTATTTAAATCACTGCTTGGCCCATTAGCTCTAGCTTCATATTGGTTAACTCTTTATATCTTTATTTAAGCCATCTCCTTCAATCTGTGCATCACCATAAGGTCTTGGCCTACCAGAAAAGTTTCAGCACATCTGTCTCCGGAAGCATATCCATGGCTTTTCTCTGTCTCTACCCTTATTTCTCCCAGCACTCAGTTTAGTTATCCCTGCCTAACTAAGCTCTGCCCAGCTATAGGTCCAAAACAGTTTCTTTATTCATTAATGGTAATTACAGCATACAGAGGGGAATCCCACATCACCTCCCATTTTCTATTTAAATAAAAAAGAATGTTTTAACTTTAACATAGTAAAATTACTTATAACAAAACAGTTATAAAGCAAGAATTACAGTTATAGTGTTTATATCTACTTTATCTTTTATCATAACTAAGGAAAACTATAATCATAACTATAAATTCTTCAACTCCATCAAAGACTTCAGAAGGATATAATATTACCTAAGTAAACAGGAAATGCATTGTCACCAACTTCCAAAACGCTAGAATTGACAGAGACATCTTGCTGCCTTTACCGTCACAAAAAGTTCTTCTGTACTGTTGGTGCCTCTATCTTCAGCCTACATGTCCACAGTATCCAGCAGACTTTTCCATGAAGGAAGAAATTTCAAAAACTGTACTACATTGGCAGTTTGTCGGATACTTTCTTCTGTGTTCTGCAGAATGTCTAGCAGACCCTTTCATGAAGCCAGAACCCTGAAGGATTGTCTCACCTTTAGGCAAGCTTAGCAGTCATTTTTCTGTGGGTCCTGTGTGTCCAGTTAAGCAGTCCAGACAAGAGCAGTTTCTTGCCCAAATGGCTGACAAGTACCATGAGGAGCCGCTTCAATGCCTATTTCCTGTTGAAGAAGCAATTGTTGCTGCCAGGAGCATATCTGTCTCACAGTCATGAAAAGTCCTAAGTTCTTAAAACATTTTAAATGCTATATTCTGAAGGTCTCTGATAGATTTGAAGTACACCTATCTAACTGAAATGTATTTCTATATATCTAGAAAACCTAACTAATATGATTACAAGCTTTACTATTATGACTATTTATTAACCTATATTTCTTAATTATACATTACGTTATTAAATGAGCTGTACAAATATAATACCTTAATCAAGATCAGAAATACATATACACAGTATAACAAAATGGACCTTAAGTTTGTGTCAATAAACCAAGATCCATACCAATGCAAATCTCTATAGCATATCCCCCTTTAAAGGTAACAAACATTTATAAGCAATATTTGGGAATAAGGGTGTAGTTCTCTCCAAACTGCCTCCTGCTGTTCATTAGGCAAAGTAATTTTTTGAGGGGTATTCAAGGTAACCATTTAGGGGGTCTTGGTCTATCAAATCATATAATCCACAGGTTCTCTTCTTCTGTAGAAACAAAAGATTCACCTCTTTTCCAAAGCAACATATCCTTAGACCCAAATTCTGAAGTCAAAATACCTTTATAATATACATGCTGGTTTAGCTTAGCAGCACATACAATGAAATGTCTCTCTGTACATAGCTCCTTCAGAGTCAAAAAATTCAAAGAAAACACAATAATATAAATAATCCAGATTCTCTGTGTATATTCCATCTTTACTTGGCTTATTATTACTTCTTTTCTCCTTTTATTCTGTGACTGTCTGTACTCTGTCTCTTTAATAATTTACCTTTTAAAAACCGTTTAATTCTTTTTATAACTGTCTATATTCTTTTTTTTTCTCTCTCCCATGCTTATGTACATTTACCCAACACTGTGATCCATTTAGAGATCCTTTTTTATCTGGGTTTGTCTTTATTGCATATCTGTAATTATTTTCTGACCAGAAGTGCTTCTTAAAATGCTAAGTCCTTCTTATGAACTTAAGCAGCACCATTTCTAGGGGAAATACAGAACTGCCTGCTTGCCATACCCAGCCCAGCAAGGCAGAGCTATTTGCTGCCTTTGAACCACATTCCATCTCAGTTCCAAGTATGCAGCGGGTCTATGTTAAGCCATTAAGCAGTTTGTAACACACTACTTACAAACCCCATTTAAATGTTCAGCCTCCTGAAAGAAACATAGGTTGTACTGGAAGCACAGCCAAGAAAATCAGTATTTCAAAACCATGGCTTTTTTTCTGCTACCACTGAATCAGGAAAACCTCTTATAAAGGAGCCACAGCATACCGCCAAGCAAGCAAAACCCATCTGGGAAAATAAATGTGGCTAAACTTTGTTCAAGGACTCTAAGGTTTAAAGTCGATTTTAGTTGGCCATGTGGGCACCAATTTGTTGTAACGAGACCACTTGTTGGTTACTGGCTGCTCAGCCCCAAAATAATCATACAGAAACTGTTTACTTAAACCACTGCTTGGTCCATTAGCTCTAGCTTCTTATCAGCTAACTCTTATATCTTAATTTAACCCATTTTTCGTAATCTGTGTATCACCAAGAGGTCATGGCCTACCAGCCAAGTTTCAGCACATTTGTCCCTGGTAGTGGCCCAAAGCTACTCTCTGCTTCTGCCCTTCTTTCTTCCAGCATTCAGTTTAGTTTTCCCTGTCTAACCAAGTTTTGCCCTGCTAGAGGTCCAAAGCAGTTTCTTTATTTGTTAATGGTAATTACAGCACACAGAAGGTAATTCCACATCATAACACAAATCACCTCAAGTTAGTGAGCTGTTTAAATGCCCTTTACATTTCTTCTTTTATAATGTTACTAAAGAACACTATCTTTAGCACAGCAACTAGGTGTTCCTTGATTTGGCCTTGACACATAAATCCCCAGCTGTATTCACTTCAAATATCCCCAAGGAGAAAGTCCATATATGACCTGGAAACAAAGGCTAGATTTTCCCTCCCTTCACAGTAATTTCTTTTTAAATTCATTTTCAAAATTTTTTATATAGCCATTTTCTTACTATACATGGGGTTCACTCTTTAAAATTCCTGATACAACCCTGATTTAATTCTGTCTTATTAACATCATTTTAAATGTATTAATCTCTATAGAGACAATTGTTTGCTAGATAGGACACATGTTTCCTCATGATTTTTCTTCAGATGCACCAGGATTCCAATAATTATTTTGTTGTTACAGTTATCATACAAATGGAAATGATGGTAAATGTATATAAGCCATATATGCTTAAGAATATTATTAGATCTTTGCAAACTATTAATAATATAATAATAATATATTATTATAATAGTCAGATAACAAATACAGTATATAGTAGAGAGTTGATATAATATATGAAGAAAGTATTTATTCATAGATAAATCATAGCAAGGGGCCCACCAGTTTCTTTACCAACCTCTTCCCTTCTCAAAACAACAGTGCCCTCTATTGCATGCACAATGCTGTGATCTTTCCTTAATTCCAATCTCTCATTTTTTCTTAAAAAATCATGGGTTTGAGCTCACTGTTTTTTCAATTTAGCCCTAAGAAAATAATGGCCAGATACGCATTCTCTAATTAACCTAAAAGTGAACTATATTTCATTGCTTGTAGGATGGTATGGGGAATCTGAGAGTCACCAAGAAGGGAATCCGACTTGAAGGTATATCTGAGTTTCTACTTCCATTGTATGTGAAAGAAATTCATTCCCGAAAGGTATGTGATATGGCTTTGGCTTACTCTAAGATAATTTAGAGTTATGTTTTCACTTTGCATAGGAGCATCCAATCTCCTTATCCCCTTCCTTTGCATTTAATTTCTTTAAGCTAAAGACTTATTTGAAGAAGCTAAAAGAACCAATTTAAGAACAATAGAACAAGTTAGCTTCAAATTGGCAAATCAGAGAGCATTTGTACTGAGGCTCTCTGTTGCTTTTAGCCTTTGAATTGCTTTCTTCCTCTGTCACCCAAAGTTAAATGTGGTGTTAGCATTTGCAAAAAAGGTATTTATAAGTTTCCTCAAGAAGCACCAATGGATTATTTTGATTCAGTGTATCATACAATTCCCCTTAAATATAAATGTGTTTCCAAGGCACAAAATAAAGTCTGTAAAAGGAAATTAAATTTATCATTTTAACTAATGCTGGAGTATTTATCCTTTAGGTGTATGGGTGTATGCTATGTTACACATATAGCAGCATGCTAAACGAGAAAAGAATTAGCTTAGTGATTGCTCACTTTTACTTTAGAGTGTTACTTAGAAGGAATCAAATAGTCTATCTATCTCCTATCTCTCAGGATGTTTTATGATACATATCTATGGAAATTAATTTATTAAGACAAAAAGAAAAGATTAGTATTTAAAGTTACAGAAACAGATTTGTCTCATGTAAAATTATTTTACATTAAAATAATGCCTCAGTGTTATCAAGATAATATATTAGGAGATGTCTATGGTAAAATTTGGGTAATTTTCATTAAGACTTTTGCCACTAATATGAAAGTAGAATGAAAGGGATTTGTTTTTTTAATTTTAATTAGTATTATTGTGTTAACAATTTTTATAATATATGTACTATCCAAAATATTGAATAGACTTAGTGAGTACACTTTGAGTAACACAAATTTAGTTTAACATTACTTTACCGACCTTAATCAGATATCAGACAATAGGCACATTTGTTGATACCTGACTTTGAATGATTGACCTTTAAAAATGTCTATTTAATAAATGTTATTAGTTTTATTTATCAAAACTTGACCAAAATGCTTATATACATTAGTGTGCTCTGCTATTCATTCATTTCCCAATACCTCCTATATTGGTCATTATTAAGTAGTTTAGTGATATTAAAGAAATTAAAACTTACTTATAGAAATCAGAAAATAATAAACCTAGAAAAAAGGGTAAGTGTGGTCACACAGATATGAATACATATATGTTTTTGTTTGAAATGCATTCTAGTAGTAAGTCCAGAGACAGTAATAGTGACTTACCTCTAAACTTATCCAGACTGATTTGTATCATTTGTCAGGGAACACAAATGATGCGCAGAAGACATCTATAAATTTATCTTCTGGGGAGGGTACTTTTTGAGTATAACAAAAGTTGTTCTCTGAAATATTAGATGAGAATTCATCTCACTTCTGGCCTAATTACCATAGAGTATAACAACTTTGTAACCTAAATGTGTGAGATTGTGTCAGTTGTACTCTCTGCCTAGAATAACTGATCTCAGCTTCACAAACATGTCCAAAGTCAGCTATCTAGAAGGAGAGTTGAAATCTTTGTTCACAACCTCGTTATTTGCTACTAGATATCTCTGTGTCTCTATCTTTTGCCTGCTGGTATTTAAGAAGCAAAGCCATGGTCACAGTGTCCAGAAGGGACATCTAGACTGGTAACAGAATACAAAGGAGACTCACTCCTTGGAAGATTTCTCTATACATACACACTAAAAACTAAAGGAAAATATCTATTTTATAATCAATACTCTCACTACAATTCTCTTGTCTTTGAGTACATACAGTTGTTTAATCTGGTTGTAAAGCTTATTTATTTAACTGTTTGATGATGTCAGGCACACAATTTTCCTCAACTTTAATTTTCAAGTCAATGAGGGTAGGAATTCATCCAAATGCCTATCTCTTAGAGTCAGAAGATACACACAGATCACTAGCAATAGTAGAAATGGAATTTAATTAATTTTTTGAGATATATGCTTGGAGGTATCTTCCCCTATTTTGTTGCAATTATTTGTTATTTGGTGTGTGTGTGTGTGTGTGTGTTTATGAACTTATCACTGAATCTGTGAGGCTCTGAGGACTGAGGACTTATTTTGGAAGTCAGTTTTCTCATCAACCACATGTGGCCAGGTCCTAGAACTCAACTGGTCTAGTATCTCACCATCTAAACCTTCTTGCCAGACCAATTTTCTCATACATTTCTTTGTATTCATATTTATAGAAAATTGCCAAATTCCTATAGTATTCAGGTAAGGAAAACATTAAAATAAAAAAACCACCTTAAAAGATTCATCATAAACTGGAAAATTTTATATAATATTACTTTGACTTTTGTATGTTTCCCCTATTAATTTCAGCCTGCTGCCTCTTCATACCATGCCAACTGATAGTATCTAAACTCACTTTCAGGTAGCTGGACACGGTGGCTCAAGTCTGTAGCAGATGAAAGATTATCGCCATGTGTTTGAGGACAATCAGGGATCCATAATGAGTCTCAGGCTGGTGTGGGTTTTTATAGTTATTTGTGCATTTAATCCTATACATGAAAACAATATTTCTTCTGGACAGAAAGTAAAGCTGTATACAAACATACATTAAACTACATATCCTGATAACACATGGGCTTGATTAAATTTCCTGTAAAGCTATTCTCATCCTCACCACTCTCCAGCTGCTGTCACCCACAAACACATATACACACACAAACACATAATCACTACAGATGTCTTTAAATACCTTCTATTATCAAAACAATTTTCTGTCACACTCATTTTTTTCAAATTAAACCTTTCCAAGTAGTCCACAAAACTGTATTTAGCACAAACATACTTAGAATTCAATGCCTTTTTACAAATTTTTAAATTTGAAAAGTATTTATCAGTATTTTCCCAGATGAATCACTTCCTGGCGATTTGTGAAGTTAAATGCCCAGATAGGAAAAACTAAAAGGCTGTATAATTTGAGTTAATGTAGGTAAATCATGCCTGATAATATTCCACATATATCTTCAAGGCACATGGCCTTACCTTAAGATGAAATATTTGAATATCAGGAAATTAAGACCATTATGTTTTAATGTAATTGCTGTGCAGGATGCTAATGTGGTCAAATAAAATATAGTTTTACTGAATCTAACCAGTCAAAGTGATATCACGTTGGTTTTTTGAGCCTGTAACCGTATGAGACTAACTGAACAACAACATTATATTGTTTACTTTTTTCCTAGTCAATAATCTTTACTTAAATTTCTCCTTCTTACAGAATGGTGTATGACAGGCTAGTAGTGATTCCTAAGCAGTTATCCCCATATAATTCTAACTCCAGTATATGGATAGGAAGGCTACAAAGTTTTGAGTCTTTAGACTCAAGGGAACAAAGTATGAACAGCTCTGCTCTTCCTATGTCCATGAACGCGGGTCCAATTCTGTGTTTCTAACTCATTGTCTGGTTACTATTAGTTTTGTGCTTTTTGTGTTGGAGTCTTTCTATAGTGCATACACAAAGACATGGGCAAGGCTATCACAACAAGTGACCTTTATGCCTATATAACAGCTAATCTCCCCTTTTCAGATTCTATTTCTATTTTCTATACTAATAAATACAACAGGAAATTCATAATTAATTTATTATCATCAACAATATCTTTATGATTTTGCATCTGGATATTTAATTTGGAGACATCTGTGAATTTTGTAGTACTATTTAATCCAAATTCCAAATAATATATATCATTCTGATATCTTTACACTGGAAAAATACAGAATCAATAGCACCCTAACATTTAATCAACATCATCACAGTTCTATAATTATATTTCTGCAAAAATAAAACGCTAAAGAAAATAAATATGTAAATTAAAACATGTGCATGCCATTTTAAATTAATATGGAATTTAACAGAAAAATCAAAAGTCAATTGAAAAATTGACATCTCAGGTATCTTTAGCATAATATCATTGTAAAACCTGTCTTTATGGCTAGGAACTAATGATTATGAGTATGATTAATAAGTTGGGTACATTAGCTTCAGAATTAATATCACACAGCTTTCGTTACCTCCCAGCAGTGTAATTTAGGATGATTACTGCCTTCCAAATCTGTTTTCCTTCTCTATTTTTATTTCTTTTGTAACACTATCATTCAAATTTTGTCAAAGTCAATCATATTTACATTATGATTGCTGCTTTATTATCTGAACAGTATGGTATTGTAGCCCAGCTACAACTAGCATTTTCTTTACTGTGAACAGTCCAGTAGGCATTCAGCATTCTGATGATTCCTTGCTTTAATTCAATATTAATTAACTTGCTTGTTTCTTATTTATTGAACTATCAAGCCTTTCTGAATGATGCTTTTGGTGTTTCCTGGGAATATTAGTGATGAGATTTTCCTTTTCTTCAGATTTGTAAATATTTGTCTAGTTAATATTTACATTGGCTCTTGACATAAACTGTCAAAAAACAAACTGATATGTTTCCCCTTTTGGTGATGTGATGTTATACCTGGAGATCTGAGAAGTATCAGATTTAATTTTTTCCCTTTCAGGGAAATTTTTCCTCTTGTGTGACTTGATAGCTTTAGTGTTGTTTACTGGGTGATGATTAGTCGGTGTGAGAGAAGGTATTACTATCCTTCCCGGAAATCTTCTGGCCTCATCCTTCAAATATTTGAAAGTACATATACTTACAGCTCTGCTTAGCTAGTAGCTTTCAGTCATACTGTTGAGCTCTTTACTTCAGAGGAAGCAATCCTTCTTACATCTCTGTATCTCTGATTATTTAAATGATTTGTGGTTTGCTTTGGACTATACATAGTTGCCGTCCAGAATTACTCTTCTGTGAAATTATTTTCTCCATGTGAATTTTGTCAAAGTTCTGAATAATTCATATATTTTGTATGCAGTAATATTTTAATTCCCAGGCATTTCTAGATCTTCTTTTGATATTATAATTTACTTTAATACCTCTGTTCTATGATAATATTAATTATATGAAACTTAGATAAATACTGTACTGTTTGTATATATTAAAATAAGTCATTTATCACTTACTATTTGAGAAATTTTAAGCCATGCAAATACTGTACAGTTTTTAAATTGGGCGGCAGAGATGAGCAGGAAGAGAAATACAAACTGATAGGCACTGTCATCTGTGTGTCTGAGGAATCCCTGAATATCTTTTACCAGGGCATGGTTGAAGTTACTCTATGGGCCCTACTGATTATCCATGTATCCAGAATCTGGCCTGTGCAACACTCAGAGATCTGGTAGTTGGACTATCTCAGGACATTTCTCTTGCTACCGTGCATTCTCCATGCGGATTGTAATTTGTGTTAGACTTTCGGTGAACACATGAACTACTGGGATTATTAAAATACCAAATGGCTTAAGTTGCTATGTAGTGAGAAAGAAAGAGATTTGGAACTTTCCTGAATTTTAGTGTACAGTCTGAGGTGGGATTCTTCTTCCTTATCTCTCTCTTACCCCTCACATTCCCCATACTTCCCTCCCTTCTTTTGCCTTAGATCCATCTAATCCCTTCTCTTCATGAACAGTCAATAGATCCCAATACCATAATCTGAATAGTCCATTTCCATCATTAATCTTCTGTACTTCATTACCAAATTCTCTCTATTCTGTTCTATTGATATATTCATAAAGACTCACATTTTATATTTAAAGGGTGTTCTTACAACTAGTAGAGTTGTTTGTTTGCTATCAGTGGTTTGAAAACATTTTGAAATTTATGCACTATTTTCCTTCAGGATAGATTTAATCATCATCTATCAGATTTCGAAAAAATACTGCTGGGAGCATAATGATAGTTACATTTGATTTCATAAAAATATTACCTTTATTTTGTCGTGTCTTCCCAGCTAGAAGTATGGCGTCTTTTACTGTTTCCTGGAATCCCTGTGCATTGCTCAGAACCTATTCCTACCATCTTCTTTGCAGCATTGCAAATCCTTTTGTAATCACTTAATGAGTCCTACTAGCTGTGTGAATGAGTTTAATCACTTAATGATTCCCACTAGCTTTGTGAATGAGTTTCTACTCCTGTTCCTTATTGGCCTTTCTATTTGTACAAAATAGATTACAGTTTCTTGTATTCTTAATGTAACTTGGGTATTTTTTGCTTTCTAAAACAATTATTTTAATTGAAACATAATTATATCATATCCCTCTCCCTTTCCTCCCTCCAAACCTTTCTAGATACCCATCTTCAAACTCCTCCCATGACCCCACTGTCAAGTTGATATCCTCTCTTTTATATTTATTACTCACACACATGCATATATATATGATATTCACATATCATATATACTATATGTGTGAACAATACAGTTTTTATATATTATTATATGTATTATAATGTATATTTTGCCGGGCAGTGGTGGCACATGCCTGTAATCCCAAAAGAACTCTGTTAATTTGAGAACAGCCTGGTCTATAAGAGTTAGTTCCAGGACAGCCAGGGATGTTACACAGAGAAACCCTGTCTCAAAAACCAACACAAAACAAATATATATGATATTATTACATATAATATCATATATATATAATATGCTGCATCTGGTTTTGTTGTCTATGTGTTTATGGTTTCAGCCCTGACTACTGTGCACTGGACAACCAACAGTGTTGCTAATCTCTGGTAGAGATTAATTCGCCTTCCCCCAGAAATCTTTAGTTGCCTTTAGTTCTTTGTCTAAAGATGCGACTCCACAATAATTTCTCCTTCCACATTAACATGTTTTTTGATATTCTCATTGTCCAAGTCTTGTTATGAAGCTTTTGTTTACATGGTAGATCAAATAATTTTGTATTTTAATGAGTGGATAACGTTTATTATAACTGACTGTGAGCAATCTGTAGGGCTCTGCATTTTAAGATCTGTGTTCAAACCATGAGTTTGTAATTCAGCCTTTTGCCTTATAATCATCACAATTTCATCATGCAAATTAAAGTTCAGACAAGCCCATAATACTTTAATAATACAGTATTTTAATTAATGTAAAATGAAGTATAGGTTGAAAAATTAAATGTAACATTATGCTCATTCAAATAATTAACATTCTCAATTTATAGAAAGATAAACACATATGGGATGCACTGCGCATACTGAGGCATTTGGAGAATACTTTGCCCTCAGCACAATTAGCAGAAAGTGAGATTTGAAAGTACAGCTTGATCAAGTAGAAAATTATATTTATGTGAAAAATAGAGATTTTAATATAATAGCACCATTTCTTTGGTTTGTACAGTAGGAAAGAATTGATATGAATGTGGATGTGAACAGAGGGAAATTAAGACCTTATCTTGGATTCTTTCTGTCTAATAGATATATAAAAAGTTTAATGAATCTACATTTCATGTTATAGATAAACTCTATAAATATATTTCAAGTTAACATGTTAATATGCATGTATACTTATATACATCTGAGAATAGACATAATTGCACATGTTATTAGACATTGAACAGAAACTCTAAAGGAATGCGAATAGAAAATGTAAAAAGTGCTTCTGTAGTGTTAAATGGCTTGGTAAGAGATACTATTTTGTTTTTATTCTGTACTAAATCAATGAAATGACGTAAGATTTCTTGAACCGGAAGGTATTGTTTCATTGCTTCTTCCTCCTTTTCTGTATTTATTTAGACATTGTATTACAAATAATTTTCCCGTTTGTACTTAAAACAAACTTTTATTTTGTCCCATTACAGCCTTTAGCAAGTGCAGTATAGATAATGTAATTCTTTTTGCAAACAAGTCTCCAGACTCTTTAAATGTGTATTTATTGTATGTATTTCAGCATAAATTAGGACTCAAGTCACAATCACCACACCTTTTTTTATGTGCCTCATCTTTGTAAAAGTCTCCAATAAGATATTTTGGTTCATTTTTAATGAATACTTGCTGTAGAAATAATAGAACTTTGATACTTTTATTTGTTTAAAATATATGGACATTTGTTAAATTGGCTTAATTTGGTGAGTTTTATTTTTCAATTTAAAATTAGATACAATTTCTATAATTTTGTAGAACTTGGAATATGATTTAAAGATTTTAAAACCTATGTTGGGTCTTTACTGCACTGTAGCATGAATTCTAATTGGTCATAATAATAAAAACCCTGAGTTAGATATAGGGGTAAATGCAGAAGGGTCAGAGAAACAGAACAGCCAACCACTAGCTCTTATCTCTATTAAATCCTCAGACCAAATGGGCAAGCCTATCTCTAGGAATCCTCAGACCGAATGCTGTCTCTGAAACCTCAGACTGAATCCTGAGCTCCTGTCTCCTCCTGCCCCCTAGTCCTCTCTCTGCCCAGATATATCACTTTCAGTCTCCACCTCCCTAGTGCTGGGATTAAAGAAGTGACCCACCACCACTTGGTTCTGTTTATGTTTTAAATCGATTCAATCTCATGCAGCCCAGAGTGATCTTGAATTCACAGAGGTCCTTCTACACCTGTTTCCCAAGTGCTGGAATTAAAGGTGTGTGCCACCACTGCTTGGCCTCTATGGCTAGTTAGTGTGGCTAGCTCTGTACTCTGATCTTCACGTAAACTTTATTTGTTAAAATAAAATCAAAATATCACCACACTGCACTACTAAAATAATCAGTGCAAGTATTAGAAATACTGTGTAATCCTAACCAACACATGTGGTATGTGAGTTTACTAGGGTTTATGGGACATCTTTCTTGCTATTTTCAGCCCATCTCCGAATTTATGAGATCATATTATTCTCACAAAAGTTATATTGGTATAGTAATTATTGATATTGATTGCTATATGAAGATTAATCTTCAGGTTTAATAATACATTAAAATAAACACCAGTCAAATAAAGATTTGTGCCCACTCATTTTTATCTACCATCTTTTAACAGAAGATATCGCAAATTAGGATGCATTCTTATAATGTCTATTGATCCTGCCTGTCTCAATATTTGATCCACTAAAGATTAATATTTTCATGTAGTAATGTAGTTGTACATTCCCAAATTGTCATCTACTCAAAATTCCATACCCTTCAACAACTTACAGATCTTGATTTTATTTTATTTTCTGTTTCATACAGAATCTTCCTGCTATAACATAATTAGATTTTATCTGTAAATAATGGAAAAAGTATATGTTTGTTGAATATAGATATTGAATAGCTTCAGTTTTCTATTCATACAGCTGAAATTAACTCCAAATTAAAAGTTGTAGAACAAGTAAGTGAATATTTACTAAATGTTTTGGTTATTTTCAGTAAAGAGTAAAAATAAATCCCAGCAAGAAAAGTTTACTGTCATGGCTGTGGAATATAGCTGAATTTGTCACACACATGTAGACACAAATAAACACACACACACACATTCTTTCTTAAATGAAATTACCTTATCATTAATAAGCATTTTTATATTTTATTTATATTCATCTTGAGTATAATTATGATTAAAATATAGTAAATTAATTGTATCCTAATTTTCAAGAGATTATTTATATCATTAAAATATTCTCCCTTCCATTAACTCCCTCCAAATACTCCCAAATGCCCCTACTTGATTTTTCAAGTTCATGGATCTTTTTCATTAATCATTATTGCATATTTATTTCTATATACATGTAAATATCAGAATACAACCTGTTAAATCTGCATAATATTAATTTTATGTGTGTTTTCAAGGCTGACAATTTATTACTGAATAACCAATTGCTGTGCTCTTTCCTAGGAAAGACTATTTTTCTTTCTCTAAGAATTCCTCAGTTGTCTGACGTCCTGTGCAATGTTACACAGCAGTTGCTGCTCTTTTTCTCACATACAGACCAGGAAATCTGGGACTTGCAAAGGCTAAACAGCTTACTCTGGGTCATGCATCTGGTAGGATGCTAACTTCCAACCTCACTCAGCCATCCTGGCTAACCAGCAATACGTACATGCTCATAAAAAAATGTCTTCTCTGCAGACCATTACAGAGAATTGCAAGATCAGAACTAAGCAGGATGTTTCCATCAAATACCTATTACTTTAAAATCCAATAAAGCAATTGAGAGATTATATGAAAGTGAAGAAATATGAACAAACTCTTAGTTGTAAATTATGCTCTGCTGATTCTCACATACCATTACTTTTACATGTGGCAGCTATAACACCATTCCCAAAATATATAGTAGAATCATATGACATAAGTACCTTTTGTAATTCATTAATCTTGTAACAACCATCAATATTATAGATCCTTGTTCAGTTGCTGTGTAGCATCCTACTGCATTCCTGAATTACACTTACATAATTGATTCAAAAGAGAATTTTTGCAATAACAAAATAAATTGGTATAGCAAATAAAGATGCACAGTTTTTGAGTGAATGGACATTTTCTCTTCACTAGTCAAATATTTAACAAAGGAATTAATTACTATATATAGGAACTGGCATTTTTAAGAGCAATCATCTAAATCATTTTTATTTGTCTATATTCATTTTACACGGTGTCAAACATACATAAGAATTCTAGATGTTGCACTCTTCACATTCTAGGTATTATCATCAGCATCATCATATACATCATCATCATCATCATCATCATTATCAGAATTTTAAAGAGATTGAAGCAGAAGTTCTTTGTAACTTAAACGGTATATCTCCAGATGTCTAATAGCACTTTCACATGCTTATGAACAATCTGTAAGTATTTCAGAATGATGGACGTTTGCATATGATTGTATAGAACACTCATTAAGTAGCATTTTTGTTTTCTTATTGAGTTTTTATATTACTGATGTACCTGGAAAACAAATCTTGTCATAAAAATTGCCTTTAATCCCAGCATCAGGGAGGCAGATAAAGGTAAATCTCTGTGCTTAAGACAAAGGTTTGTCTATAGAACAAGCTCTATGACAGACAGGGCTATACAGAGAAACCCTGTCTCAAAAAACAAAACAAAACGAAAAGAAAAGAAACACCCAAAGAATTCAGAACACTGAATATCAAGATAATAAATAGCACAATTAAAAGGAGAGTATAGAGTTAAAGCAAATTTTCAAAATATGAAAGATGAAAGGGCTTTGAAATGCTTTTTTTTACATCATTAGCCTTCAGAAAAATTAAAATTCAAATTACTTTGAGATCTCTTCTTATGCAAAGCAGAATGACCAAGATTAATTAAACAAATGATAACATTTGCTAGTATGAATGCAGGGAATTAGAAATACGTTTTCATTGCTTGTGGGAGTACCAAATTAGTACAGCAACTTCAGAAATAAATGTAGAGATTCCTCAAATATTTGAAAAGAAATCTGTCATAATATCCAACTATACTGCTTTGTGACATATACCTATACTATCATGCAGAGATATTTGCTCATCCAAGTTCATTGCTTCTCTGTTCATAATAGCCAGGTTAGAAACAGCACATATACGTATAAGTTGATGCAAAAATTAGAAAAATATGATACATGGAATATTATTCAGCTGTTAAGAAAAATGAGATGTAGCATGAATAATATTGGGGTTCAACCTATAGATCAGAAGTGCAAAGCAGCCAGCCACTGGCTCTTACCTCTACCTCAGACCAAAATGGTGATTTTTGCTTCCAGGAAATGCAGAATGAGACTAAGCTTAGTCCTGTCTCCTCCAATCTTATATTCCTCTCTAGTAGTGGGATTAACAGCATGCACCACCACTGCCTGACCTCTGTGGCTAACTAGTATGAATACTGGGATTAAAGTTGTGTGCCACCACTGCAAGGTCTATATGACTGACCAGTATGGCTGTTTTATTCTCTGATCTAAAGGCAAGCTTTATTGATTAAAATATAAATTAAATGTCACTACAATGAAATTCACAGGTAATTAGATAAAGCTAGAAACAGTCACCTGTAGGACAACCCAGACCCAGAATGCCGACAACCCAGACCCAGAATGCCCAGAACAATACATATTGCCTATATTCTCTTACATATGGACAATAGACAAATATATTGTTTGTTTGTGCATGTATATTTATTATTCATAATATACTCATAGATTAGGTAGCTTGTATGGAACCAGAGTCTGGTGTAAGGAATCTTCTAAAAATGTGGAAACAGAATAGTTTTATAGAAAGAGGAAGAGGAAATTAGTATATGTGAATTAAATGGGAGAGAGAAATTGGAGAAAAAGGTAGAGGAGAGAATGCAAGGAGGGTTAATTAACACAAAAGACATTTTGGAAATCCGTATTGAAACATGTTACTCTAGAAACTTCCTAGAATATATACATTTGTAAAAGTAATTTAAATGAAGTTACAAAACAATGTGGTAGAGAGCGCCTCAACAATGTATCACATGCAACCAAATATAAATGCCAGTGTCAGGAGTGAATTATATTTTTTGAGTCATTGACCAAACAGGTCTCATAGATATCTAGTGAACATAAATGGTAATTGCAAATGCTATTGGTTTCCCTCCACAACCTGCTAGACCTTATTGCTGAATACTCCTCATCCTTATGTCGCTGGATAAGAAGAACTGGAGCTGGTACTCAACAAGAAGCTTCATTCCTAATGACTAATGTTTTTAATGGTATAGAGAACTATAGATGCAATGAAGGACAAAAATAATCATTGATCTCATTAAGTTATAGACCCTGTGAGCTTCAAGTGACCTGCCTGCAAGATACACTGGTATAATAGTGGCATAATGCTGTGGGACTATGCAACTATATATTTAACTTGTATTAAAGGGCTGCTCTGTAAGACTTAACCCATATTAGACATTAAATAAAGCCAGGAACCTGAGACTAGATAGGTTATGGACCTTAGTGGGAAACCTTATATTATCATTCCACTAAATGAACTTAGAGTAAAATGACTACTTATGACATAGTGCTGAACCCAGATATCAGAACATTGCTCAACCTTTATCCGAGAAGGTGCTTCTTTCAGTAGATGGTAAATTACACAGAAACCTGTAAACAGAGGCTGCCCATTCATTTTCTAGCTGCCCAGACCCAAATAATCACACAGAAACTATATTAATTAAACACTGTTTGGCCAAGAGCTTAGGCGTATTCCTAGCTATATCTTCCATCTTAAATTAACCCATTTCTATTAATATGTGTATCACCCCAAGGCTGTGGCATACTGGTAAGATTCCAGCATCTTTCTCTTTTAGCAGCTACATGGTATCTTATTGATTCTGCCAACTCTCTCTCTCTCTCTCTCTCTCTCTCTCTCTCTCTCTCTCTATATATATATATATATATATATATATATATATATATTCCAGCCTGGCTATATTCTGCCCTACCATAGTCCAAAGCAGCTTCTTTATTAACCAATGGTAATAAAACATATTCACAGCATACAAAGTGGAATATCACATCATCTCCCCTTTTCCATCTAAATTAAAAAGGCAGGTTTTAACACTGCCATAGTAAATTTACATATAACAAAGCAGGTATAAAGCAAGAATTGCAGTTACAATATTTCTTTGTGAGTCTAAAGTTTCATATCTAATTTATATTTTATCATAACTAAGGAAAACTTTAACTATCTGTCTTCAACTCTTCAAGGACCCCAGAATGAACTAATATTACCTAAGTAAACAGGAAGTGCATTGTAAGCAACTTCCAAAACTCTAAAATTGACAGAGACATCTCACTGCCTGGACAGTTACCTAAAGCTCTGCTATAACACTGGGGCATCCATCTTCAGCCTTTATATCTGGAAGACTTCTCCATGAAGCAGGAAATTTGGAAGCCTGTTTTCTCTGTGTTGACAGTTTGTCAGTTATTCTTCTGGTTCCTGCAGAATGACTGGCAGTTTCTTCCGTGTAGCAGGAACACTGAAGGACCATCTCACCTTCTTTAGGCAAGTTCGGCAATCATTTTTCTGTGGTCCTGCATGTCCAGTTTACATAGCTTCACATCAAGCAGTCCAGGCAGAAGCAATTTCTGGCCCAAATGGCTAGCCTTGTTACATTGAAGGCAAATTCCATAACTTGCTTCTTCAATACCCATCAACCTCTCTGAAGCAATTGGTTCTGACAGAAGCAGATATGTCTCACTGTCAAGAAAAGTCTAAGTTCTTAAGACCTCTTAAATGTCATATTTTGTAGGCCTTTGAAAGATTTCAAGAATACCTGTCCATGTGAAATATATCTCTGTACACCTAGAAAACCTAACATGACTATATGTTTGACTATTTTAAATGACAATCTATTAATCTGTAATTTTAAATATATATTACCTTTCTGAATGAGCTGTATAAACATAATACTTTAATAATAAAATTGACCCTTATATTCTATCAATAAACCAAGATCCATACAATGCAAAGTATTCATCTCTATATTATATACTCTTATTTATTTAATTTTTTTGAAATTAACTATGACCATTAATCACTTATAAACCCCCTTTAAATGAAAATAAACATTTATCAACAACAATTTTTGGGAATTGTGGAATAATTTTCTCCAAACTGCTTCCTGCTATTTGTTGGGTGAAGTATTTTTAGGATTCACGGACACCTTTTAGGGGGTCTTGTTCCATCAAACCACAGTAGCCTAGAAGGAATCCACAGGTTCCCATCCTCTGTGGAAACAAAAGCAGAACCTCTTTTCCAAAGTAACATATCTTTAGACTCAGGTTTTGAAGTCAAGATACCTCTAAAATATATATGTTGGTTTAGCTTAACAGCCTATACAATGAAATATCTCTCTGTACTTAGCTCATTAACAGTCAAAAAATTCAAAGAAAACACAATATACATAATCCAGACTCTCTGTGTATTTTTTCTCTTTGTGGCTTTTTCTACTCTATTACTTTTTAATATTTACTTTAGTATCTTTACTCCTTTAATCTATGACTGTCTGTTCCCTTACCTATATTATTTTTAATCTCTCTCCCAAGCCTATGTACACTTTTTAAAAGACTCATTTAGAAGTCTTTTATGTCTGAATATGTCCTATTTTCTATCTGAAATCCTTTTCTAACAAGCAACACTATTAAAATGGTAAGCAGTGTGGTCACAGTGGCCCTGGATGCTGGCTCTGCCTCTCTCTGTCTTTTAACATGATGCTGGTAGGTCACCACCAGCTCTGGGACCACAGGGTGAGAGCCCTGATAACCACCTCAACTCTGAGGTGCAGTCAGCCCATGCTGCCAACAGGTAACTTTCAGCACGCTATGAAAGAACCATAACCATTCATGCCACCAGCATGAACCAGGAAGCTGTCTCTTAAAGGAGCCACAATTTTTGCTGC
Source organism: Ondatra zibethicus (assembly GCA_004026605.1). Lineage (NCBI taxonomy): Eukaryota > Metazoa > Chordata > Mammalia > Rodentia > Cricetidae > Ondatra > Ondatra zibethicus. The sequence continues at coordinate 37,595 of PVIU01005923.1, forward strand.
TAATGCTAAGTCAGGTAGTCTTCCCTTCAAGGAGCTGTACCCCTACTTGCCCCCAGCAAACAGAGTCTATCTGAAAATATGCATCTACCAAGAAGCTGTGCTTGGAATCTGTTTTTGTAGGTCTAGAAGCCTTCTTTTTCTGTTTCTTTTTTTAAAGCTTTTCTAGGTCTTATGTGGATATATGTCATATGGTTCCATTTTGTAAACAGAGGCTATACATTTGTTTCCCAGCTGCCCAGACCCAAAGAATCAAACAGAAACTATATTAATTACAACACTGTTTAGCCAGTAGCTTAAATGTATTCCTACCTGTTTCATCTTAAATTAACCCATTTCTATTCATCTGTGTATTACCACAAGGTTGTGGCATACTGGTAAGGTTCCTGTATCTTCCTCTTTCAGTAGCTACATGGCTTCTCATGACACTTATGATGAAAATTATCTCATATATAATTACCAAACATCTACTACTAGTAAGTTTAGTCCTTAAGAAGAAGGGACAGAAGAAGGCTGTAGATTGTCATTTTATATGTTTGTGGTCAATGCAGGAAGTGTGCAAGAAAGGCATTATGATAGCTACACTGAGCTAAGGAACAGAAACTTGCTCACCTTGCTTAGATAGTTTGAAGAAGATGGATTCATTGGAGAACAACTGAAAGTATAAACTTTTATGTACATAAAATGAAACTTTTATATACATGTTGGTTTTATTAGAATTTTTATGCCAAAACTAACACATTTAATTTTAATAAATATCCAAGTCCCTTTGAGAATTTTACTGTGAATGTGAGAGTAAAAATCGCTAGGGTCTCTACATGGTAAAAGACATTTGGGTTTTATTGTTTTTATTTCATTATTCTTAAGGCTTTATCTATGGAATTCTTATGTTTTTCTTCCTTTGAATGATATCATATTAATTGATGCAAATAAAATGACCAAATATGTCTTTTTATGTATAATAGTCATTTGGTCTGAGAGCATATGAGTACATGCATTCTTACTGTATCATAGTCTCTGTTCTCAGGACTTTCCCTTCATCTACATTATATGTGGGTAAATTACAAATTTGTCATATAAACTCAATTTTACCTTCTTAAGTATATCTTTCTGAAAATTCTGTTTAACCTAAAAATGGCAGCTTTAAATGTATTTTCTACATCATTTCTAAAAAGTAATTGCTACCTATTTATCTCAGATAAATTATTATGATTACTTTCCTGTGGGTATGAAGCTGATCAATTTATTCCCTAAATTTTGATATCTAAAACATCACAAAAAGATTTTGAAAGGTCTATGGATCTTATGTTAGGAATCCTAACATCCTATTAATATATGCTTGATAATTGTTGTATATAATGTGTTATGTATAGATTTAATATCTTCAAGAAGTTACTTAATATTACTAATATTATGAACATGGTTTAATTTTGTAGATATGGAACTAGAATTCCAAATAGAAAGTAAAACCCTTGTCTATCATCACATGACAATTAAGTGATAGAACAAGAAGTTGACCCTGATGCAGATTTAAAAGTCTTCCACAGTATTCACTAGAATAGATTGCTTTACATTTCCATGACGTAAATATAAACGTGGACTATTTTAGGAGCTAACATATGCAGACCTGCCTTTTGCTTCATCAATATCAGAATATTTTCTAATTACCTGCCTTGCACCTATCTTCAAGACATGCTGAATTTGTGTGCACCTGGGATTTATTTCTGTCTTTGACCTTTGGTTTCTGCATGTGTTATTTCCCTTCCCTTACTGCTGTCTCAACTTTTGCTGGATTTCCCAATTCTTTATCACTTGTGGTTAATAAGGTATATCCATGTTCTGTGGTTTTTCATTTGGTAAGTAGAAAACTTAAAGGCAGTATCTCATTTCTATTTTTGCATCTCTTTCTAAGCTTTACTTTACCACTAAAATACTAAATTAATATATCTACGAAAGAATTGAATACTGGAGTTTAAAACTACCTTTATATATTAACGTTTAATTAGTTAGAATTTTTGTTGCTGTGATAAAACACCATAATCAAAAGGAACATGAAGAGAAAAGTTTTTTCATATTACAGCTCTCAGAACATAGGCCATTGATGAAGGACATTGGGGCAGAGACTCAAGGCAGAAGCCATGGGGGGAATTCTGCTAACTGAATTCTCATGATTTACTCAGCCTATTTTATTACACAAGTTAGAGCTACCTTCCTAGGAGTAGCAGCAACCCACATTGAACTGAGCCCTCCCAGATCAATTTTTAATAAAAATAAAATGTCCAACAGGTTTGTGTACATCCCAATGTGTTACAAGAATTTTGTTAGTTGAGGGTTCATTTTCCCAATGACTATATCTTTTCTTGAGGTGACATAAAACTAATCAAAACAGAAGTGCTCAGAAAAGTGATGCATGAACTTGTAAAATAATGGACAAAATAAGGGAAAGTTTATTATTTTCATCTCATTTTTTATGCCTGAATGTTATTAGTTATGACATTTCCTATAAGAGATTATATTTCAAAGTAAAACATCACTTTTTATACATGAGAAAGGAGCCTGTCATAGATAAGGTTAACTAAGATTTTCTTAAAGAAATAAATATGACTTTTTCTTATGAAGAAATTTCTATTTTTATGAAGTTGTTTATTCTTAATCTTATAACATTAAAGATGAAATAAAAAAGCTAAATCCCAAACCTCTATTATAGTTGCACTGAAAGGAAGAAAAAATGAATTTTATAATTTAAGGTAAAGTTTTGTTAAATATTAAAAAATATTACAGGAACCAAGATATAATTTTTGTCTATCACCTACAATTTAAAAAAGTACATTTATGAACCTATTGTAAGAATAGCTTAGACCCCAAATAGCCAAATATATAAATAACTTGCCAGGAATAAGGACAATTTGAACATTACATTGCTATTTAGTTTATAATTACATTGTTAATTTAAAATTTTTAAACACATTTATTCATTTTTCTGTGTTTCAATTCTTTGCCTGCATGTATCTTAAGTGCATTTGATGTGTGCCAAATGCCCATGAGAACCAATAAGGTGAGTCAGATTCCTGTAACTGGAATTACAGAGAGCTGCAATCTATCATGTGGCTAATAGGAACCAAAGCTGGTTTCTCTTCAAGAATAGCAAATGTTCTTAACCCTGAGAAATCTCTTCAGCACTTACTTTTTTATTTATTTTTTGACAATTTAAAATATTGGTACTATGTTTACCGCATCTCCAGCCTCTCTCTCTCCCAGTTCACTCCTATGCTTAATCTAAATACATGGACACACAGAGACTTCTCCTGAACATACACACAAAGACACACATACACACATTTAATGAGTCTGTTTAGTGTTTTTATTATGATATATAGAAGCTATTTATTGCCTGGGGCTATTCAACTACAGCGATTTCCACTGCCTATATTTCCATGTCAAGGGGGGTCATTATGCAGGTCTTGTTTAGGCAATTGTATGTTATATTGCTGAAATTTCATTTGTGAAGTCTATCTCCTAGCATATATGTAGGAGATACTATTTGGTTCTCACAGTCTTTTCCCTTTTCTTCCATGATTTTGCTTAAGAATTAGTTATAGAAGTTGCATTGTAAATGTATGATTTGAGGCTAGGCACACCATGGTCACTTTTTTTTTTTTATAAATTTTGACCAGTTTTTGATCTTTGTAGTAGCCTCTATTTGTTTCTAAAGGCAGATTCTTTGACAAAAGGTGAAAGCTACACTTATCTATTGAAAAAGGGTAAGTATTTAGAATGTAATTAGAAATTGTATAGTTTGGTAAAACCGTAGGAATAAGTTCTTCACAGAGTTCTATGAACTCTGAACTCTTTAGTCATGGATATTTGACAAGGTTTGCAGGAACTGGCATGAATCTTTCCCCATTGAGAAGGCCATATATCCACTTAGACAGCTGTTACTTACCCCCACACTAAACATGGCCCAATTGCATCACTGAAGGTACCTGTGGTTCGCAGACTTTACATCTGCTTTTCTCCCTTGAAAATTTGCATATCACCTCCAGATAGTTTAAGAATCGGTTCTCACAGAAGAGGTTTCCAGGTAAGTTGCAGCTCAATTTTTCCTAGTTCTCTGTCTGAAGTTTATGGTATCCACAACTGTGGGGAGTTCCTCTCAAGTCCTGGCAGGGAACCAACCAAGGACAACAATACTACTACTACAATAATAATAATAATAATAATAATAATAATAATAATAATAATAATAATAATAATAATACCTACACTATTGTGGGAGTCTCTTGGACTCCTCTAAGCAACAAGGGAAGGTTTCCCTTGACTGGCATGTTTTTATTGTGTAATCTTTGGGTCTTGTTGGAACACATTATCATCCCATTTATATCTCCCCATTAAACAACACACACACACACACACACACACACACATAATTTTATATTTTAACTAGGTATATAAAAACAATACTTCCTATGACTTTTTCATACATCTTTAGTTTTCTTTATTTCTCCTTCCTTCCCTTTTCTCCTCGTTACTCCCCTCCCTCTTCTTTTAACGTCCCCAGCCCATTTTTCTCATTTCTCCTACTATCCTCCTCTACAGAATTCCTCCCTTTCTTTTACCTCCATGGTTCATTTATACATTTCTGGTCTCTGCAGTAACTTATAAACGCAAAGTTAAACTTTAAAGGTCCAGATCTAAAATCCACAAATAAAGATAATATTCATCTTTCTGTGTTTGTCTCACCCCCCTCAGTATATAATAATTCCCTATTACATCCTTTTACATGCAAATTTCCATGATTTCAGTTTTCTTTATACCCTATTAAAATTTCACTCTCTATATGTACCACATTTTTATTGTACATTAATAACTTGAAAAACCCTTAGGCTGTGTCCATTTCCTAGTTATGGTGAGTGAAGTGACAAAAATAACTGATCTCTGCAATATATGGTGTCCTTGGGGCAAATGTCAGAGTAGTATGGTTGGATCATAGGGGAAATCCACATTTAGTTTATTGAGATGTGTCCACTCTGATTTCCATAGTGGCTGCATGAGTTTTCAATCCCATGAACAGCAAATGGAGTTATCTTTTCCTCATATCATGACAGAAGGTTGTTGTCACTTGTTTACTTCATGTTAGTCACCGTGACTTTATCACTGGGGTAGATGAAATACCAATATAGTATTCATTTGAATATTCATAACTTTTGAGGGTGTTTACGATAGCCAATAATATTGCAGAAGCATTAAAGTGTAAATTAATGGTTTCAGAGAGAATGATTGGTGCTCTTATAGAAAAGTTGGATTTGGGTCCCAGTAACCACAATTCAAATAAGAACTGTGATGGCTTGAATGACAATGACCTCCATGGGCTCATATAATTTAATGCTTCTTCTACAGTTAATGGAACTGTTTTATTCATCAAACATTAAACAATACTGCAAGTCTTTTGACATCGCAGTAGACGTAAATGTATTTAAATAGTGATGATACCCACAGGAATTCCAAGAGAAAATTGGAATTAAAGAAGCCTCCTAAAGTGTAAAGGATTAAAATTCAAAATAAAGAAATGTATTGTTTGCCATAATCAGCAAATAGATCTAAAAATGACAAGATCAAAATAAAGGTGATATAGGTCAAAATAAAAAAGAAACAGGACATGATTTTCAACATCAATATGAAGACTTCTAATAATATATTGCATGAAAGCTTTACTTGGAAACAGTAATTATAATGATAAGCAATACATTATTTACCAACAAAATGCTTTAAGTCTAAACAAGTGGATAATTTGAAAACAACACAGTGAAAAATATATAGCATGTCAGTCTTCGGTCAACTGGTCCTCAATAATCTAATAAAATCAGACAAACCATAGTTCAGCATAGAAGAGAGACAGCATCTTCACGATAACTGGCCCATTCAAAAGTAATATAGAAAACGATATATTCAATAAAGCTTCAAACACAAATACAAAGTATGAAAACAGAAGTATATCAAAATAAATTTTGTTTGTTGAGTGATATTTTTTTTCTGTTTGAGACAGGCTCTTGTTGTGTAGTCCAAGCTGCCCTTGGGCTTGAAATAAGCCTGCCTCAATCTCCTGAGTGCTGACATTAGGAGTCAGCCTTACCACAGATGGCTAACAGAATGCCTGTACGCATGTACAAGGTCTTATTGGAAAACTAACAATTTTGAAATAGAAAGCAGTTTAACTCAGAAGCTGCTACTTGTTTTTGTCATAAAACACCAACACTTATTAGCTTCTGTGTTGCCTATGGCTGCTTTTGGGTGCCAGGGCAGAGCTGAGTGCTTCTGACATGTGACCCACGGTTCTAAATATTTACTGATTGGCACTCCCCAGAAAGTATCTGGGAACTTTTGTTAGATAAATGTGTCACAGAATGCTTAAAATCCTTAATGTGAAGCTAGTACCACGGTAGTATACAAAAACTAGATTTTCTTTCTTTCTCTTTCTTTCTTTCTCCCTTCATTCCTTCCTTCTTTTCTATAACTTGCACTTAAATATTTAGCAGAAAAGAACATTGTATACTTAAGATAGTCTCAGAGACTTTAGGAAAAGTTTGTTGAGAAGATTAAAGCATGACATGGGCAGTGATCCAGAGTGCATTGGATAATGGCATCTTGTAAGTAGAAAATGTTCACTTTGATTGTGCAGAGAAAGATACTCTTATGTTTGACTTTTTAAAAAATTGACATTATTAACATGCTTGGAGATTTTAAAAGACTAACTGAGAGTTTCAGAAAGAAAATGTGAATGATAATCGAACAAGTTGAAAGCATTATCTAAAGACACAGTGGCTTACTAGGAAGAACAGAACGTTAATCCTGATTACAAAAGCATCTTCTATCAACCCTCCTGGTTTGAGAGATAGCTAACATTCATTTTGAGATATTTCTGAAAAGACATGGGTCGTTATAAACATTCATCAGTGTTCCATGGTCGGCCTGCAAAGCGAGAAAGAGCATTAAGTCAGAAGTACTGAGTTATGATGAACTAAGGAAGTCTTAAAAGAAGAAAAGATCTCATAATGATATTAGAGGAGAAGTAAATCGGAGTAAGAGATAAGAGAGCCTGATACAGAAAAATCCAAATATCACAATAGGGGCATTTGAACAGGTACACAGAAGGGAAGGATGCTGGGAATGAGTATATGAGTCTTTACTTTGTGACCTTGAAAATAACCATATTCTACTCCAATATGATGTGCTTATGAGTAAATAGTTCAAAAGGTCTATGTTTGGTGGTGCACACATATAATTCTTCCACTGTGGGGGCTAAAGCAGAAAGATTGTAACTTTGAAAGCACAGGCTACACAGCAAAATCATGTTTCAATAAATAAACATAAAATAAAAAGAGTGGCAAAGCATGAGAACTGGTGAAGATAACAGTAAATTAGGCAGTAAAATAAAATCTATATGGAATTTTCAGACACTGCAAATGGATAAAGGGAAGAGAGTGACATATTTTTATAGAATTAGTCATAAGTGAGTGTTTGTAGGAGTATAAGTGACAGGAGAATCATAGTAAGTATGTGGAAGAGATGATTTTTAGTATAATGAGGAAAAATATGGTTGAATAAACTGAAAATAATATTCTTAAAAGAGTAGGAATTTGGAGGAGATTGAGATTCTGATAGTCTAGGGATGAACTGAAAACTATCATGTAATGTGCCATCTGATGGTTACCTAAAAAGGCAACTAAGAAGAAATGGCTTTTAGGAAAGGTGCAGAAAGAGCAGTATCCTTCAGAGCCAATAAGACTTCAGCTAGAGCAAATGGCAGCAAAACATCCTAATGATGTTTACAGTAGACAGCTCTTTCTGCTCCATCATGATTGCTAAATCTAGCAACTTGCTTTGATAAATAAGAAGTACTACATAGACATCAGTATAAACTGTTATTAATATGACTCTGTGCCTAGTTGAAATTTGAATATGCTGAACTCAGCCTATAGATATTTTCAAAGTCACAAAGTAAAGACTTGTAAACTCATTCCTCATGATCTTCCCTTTCAGGCACTTGTTCAGACATCCCCAGTGCATCTTTCATTTTTATGACGCATGTTCTCCCATCTCTGAATAAAACTAAGCACATTTAGTATGTCCAATGTTTGTGAAGTGGGTCAGTGATGTTGGCTTAAATGCACAAGAAATGATGAAAATTATGGTTTGGAAGATACATTGAGCACATTGATTTTGAGATGCAAAATCAATTTATGTACATCAGAAACAATTTTTTTATGTTTCAGAAATTCCACATTTTAAGTATTTTTATGTCTTTATTATAGCTGCTGTCATAATCTAACTTCATGTATATCCTTTGTAACGAGCTTCAGCTCTTTGGTCTTTCATAAGACACATTTTAATAAAGAATAATGCTGTTTCAGAGTATATTGTCGCTGAGAGTTTGCCATGACCATCTTATTTATCCTCACACAGTGTATGAATTTATAGTTAACATTTTGCAGCTCCTAAGTACCTAAAAATTTAGGTTCTCAGCCTTTAAAAATTGTATATAAACTTACACACATGTTCAATTTTATCTTTAGAAAGTTGAGTAATTTTTCAATAGGTTTCTCAAGTTTTATAGCATAAAAACATTAAGAATAATAAGTCACAGAAATCTCAAGGCACTATGGAAAAATGCTAATAGTATCAGTTTCCACTCCAGATTGTTTAAAGTATTTATGATTTAATATGCCATATTGCTTAGGAATTGAATTTTCACACAAAATATGTTTTTAAAAAGCAGTATTTATTATGTAGCTCTGGCTGTCCTAGAACTCACTATGTAGATTAGGCCGGTCTTGAACTTATAGAGATTTACATGCCTCTGCCTTCAGAGTTCTGGAATGAAAAGTGTGTATCATGACACCTGACCCAAATTCTTACTATTATTACAAAGAAGTATCTTTTTGCAATGACGAACTTGATGCATAGTATCAGTTCAACTGAATGAAAACAAAATTTTATCAGTCATGTGTTTGAAAGGACTTTCCATATTCTTCTGTAATAAAATATCAGTTCAAATGATACTGTCCCAACAGTGTGAGGATAAAATATCTTTTTACCATTTTTCCATAATGCGCAGGTTAGTGAAGGAAAACTGTTCATCTAATCTGGAATGTCATTAAATTCATTAAAAATAGGATATACTTCTGAAATGACGAGGACCACTCTATTCTCCAGGTGTTTGATTTCCTACATTTTATTTTCATCTTTTTTCTCTTTTACCCCCAATTCTGTTTTCAAATGTATGAGAGAACAAAGAAAATAATCCTCCCTATAAGCTATGTTTAAAAAATCTGTAACAAGGATTAATAAAACTGCAAGAAAGGTGAAAAGGACTATAGGAAAAATCCAAGGATTTTCTTGTTTGAAAGATGTTCAAAGTCAATTTCACAGCAACTGTATTTCTCATGGCAAGGAGACCAAGAACAGCCATCATTATTAGCAGTGTCATCTCTTAATGTTTAAAAGACAATATATAAAATGCAGGTGCCATTAGGACACCATTAAAGATTTCAAATTTAAAGGCATAGGAACAACAGTACTAAAAGATGTCAAGGGAATATCCTTCTTAGAATCATATGTTATACAGATGTAGTGCCAATGATAAAATATCACATAATCTATTCCCTTAGAAAATTTACTGATAGCCATATTCCTTCATTTTAAATAGGAAGATTTAGAAGCCTTAGATGAAGAACAAAATGCTACCCTGAGGTTACAGAAGCAGTTAATCATACTTTTTCTTTGCTACTATGTTGTAATATATACATCAACCAAGTTTTAGGTTTTTTGCCTAGTATTTAACATTAGGATTTTAATGTAATATTCTTCATTATATTTTTATTAATATCCATATGTTATTTTGTGGTTTTACACTTAAAAAATTTCACTTTACCACCCACAGTTATTTTGCTATAATTGACAATGATTCAAAATTTTGTGTATCATTCTCTACTTACACCAGTAAAAATGGATTGTATTATTTAATCACTTAATTAAGGTCTAATCCAACTTAAACACAACCACAAATCATATGCTAGAAAAAGAAATTCTAAGCTAGATTTCTACAATCCAAAAATATATTGTCAAAATAAAAACCATGTGGCAAGAGTCAAAGTTTATTATATTTGCAGTTTGGATAGATCTAACCCAAGTGACCAAAACTGAGATAGTTCCAAAAGAACTAAGTTAACAAAATTATTATGAAAAATGAGTCAGGCATCAGAGCTAACAAATATTTACTAAAATCTCAGAATCAGTAAATATAACAGTAATGGTCACTAGAACAGATCAACAACTTTTGAGATAATACAGTTGTGGTCCTCTGTAATCTGTTTGATGGAATACATGTGGTTTCAACATGCAAAAACTTGTTCATGGAAAGTAGCTAAGTCTAACACTAAGATGTGATAACAATATATACTGATGAATTATTCTTGCATATTTACTTTTATGTTGCTCTTAATAAAGTAATTTCAATTTCTATTTCTATTGTAAATAAACTAGTGAATTACATAGTTTTCTAATCCAGGCACCTTCCACAATAAGATTAACCACTTTACTACAGCATGAATTAAAAAGAAAAGATAATCCAGTAGGAGAGAGTGGCTTATTCTAAGATGTCAATCCATGTGCCTGAAATTCAAAACTTCAAAATTACTTAATATCTTGTAAAATTTTTATGTGTTATATTTCGAAACTTCCTTTATTTCACTTCTTAAATTAAGCCCAAAGCAAACTCTCTGCTTTTACATCCCTCTTTGCTGCTCCTCAAGGATACATTGTATTCGTAATGAAGTACTAGCACATGAGTTTTATTCTAGATCCTGATTGTAAGGACTTCAACCTAAAATGGTAGTTAATGTTAAATTGTACATTAAATAAGAAAATGGAGTAATACCTTCCAATGATTATATTTGACAGAGATATTTTCCCATTAGGTGCTGAAGCTTTAGATCCATAGCCATTTGTTTGACACATTCAATTACTAGGAGTGAGAGGATGACATTTTAGGCCTTCATGAGAGCAATTACTAGGTATTCTGTTCAGGAGACTATTTAAGAACACCTTGAGGGCTATTACCAAATATCTCCCAGAAGTTCTGTTCATATATGAAGTGTATCACAATCACACATTCCTATGTGGAAGTGGCTCATGGCAGAACACAAGCCTCGTTTTTACGATTTGTTAATGACATATTCTCACAGTCAAGAACGGAAATATTTGACAGTATTTAGAAGCAAGTCTGTGTCTATCACATTGGGAACAGACACAGTGTTTGGAAAACAGCAACTTAGACAATATGGCAAACTCTGAACCTGCCTCTGCAAATCCTGTTTTCTTTTGAGAATTTTTGAACTTCATTCAACTTCAGCAATAACTATGAGTAGTTTAGTTGGTCAGGAGAATATTATGTGTGTGTGTGTGTGTGTGTGTGTGTATATATATATATATATATATATATATATATATATATATACACATATATATCTCACCATGTCTATATTTATGGCATTTGGACAACTACAATTTTATTGTAAAGGACAGAGGGTTAAATAGGAAGGAACTGACCATGAGGATGTGATGCTGTTGCATGCTAGTGACTGCTACAATATATAAAAATCAATGAAGATAACCCATGCTACATAATTTACATAGTCAACTATTCTTTTGTAATCTCTCTGTTGATGGTCTACTAAAGTATGTCCCAAATTCTTTTTCTCCTACATACTACCAATAAGGTGACTTATTAATCCATTCTACACCCAATCCTGTGGTCGGGGTTACTGTCCTGCCTGGTTCCCACAATCGTTAAGTCCCAAAGAAATCACAAAGAGGTCTACATTAGTTATAAACTGATTGGCCCATTAGCTCAGGCTTCTTATTAACTCTTATAACTTATATTAGCCCATTATTCTTGTCTATGTTATCCATGTGGCTCTATACCTTATTCAGTGAGGCAGTCACATCTTGCTTTTCTGTGGCTGGATCAGGACTACAGACCAAGCTTTCTTTTTCCCAGAATTCTCCTGTTCTTGTCACCCTGCCTCTACTTCCTACTTGGTTGCCCTGCCCATACTTCCTACCTGGCTACTGGCCAATCAGTGTTTATTTAAAATATAATTGACAGGATACAGGCCTCTTTCCCACAGCACAATCCCTCATTTAATCATAGATTCTCTAGTCAATATTAAAGCAGATACAGATACATAAATAAATAATAGCGATGAACTGATAGTTACTAAGTAGGATTATACAATATCGTTTAAGGTGAACTAAGTCAGTGGGAATAGAACACATGTGGAAAAGGCATTGTGCAGCAGTATACATGTGCACATTACTACTGTTTGCTGAAATGTTTGTGTTGAATTCATAAGGGAAAAATAAAGTCAGAATAAATGGTATGGAAATTAAATTAACCATCACATCATAATACAATAACACCTCAATCACTGCTTAACATTGGTATGAAAGCTATATGACCTCAAAGATGCTGTAAAAGATGGTTTAGTAGAATTATGTTCATCAAAGTTTCCATTTGAAGTTCAGGTAAATGTGTGCCTTATTGAAAGGTAATATATGAAACTATGATGAATTATGATGAATGGTTCAAAATGAGATGTCAGATAATTACCACTGCTCCTAATTTCACTCGTACATAAACAGGGACTTTTGAGAGACAATTTTTAGAGAAATATTTTTCACATATGCGTGTGTTCTGCTTCCCTCCAAAGGTGAATCATGCCCACCTCTAGCAAAGAAGTAAAACACTCATTATTTTAAAGTAAGGATGTGGTGATTCCCACTAACTCAGAGTTCTATATTTCAATGTTTCCCACCATAAGACATTTGAAAGGAAGAACGGTTTTTACTCCTAGAATTTAGCATACAAAAAAATGTGGATTTCTCTTTTAATATCTTTGGCATCTAAGTGAATGTCTAGGTAGGGGTAATGAGACCAGTATAGAAAGGACTCTTGGAGCTGGTCGGTGATGCCACATGACTTTAATCCCAGCACTTGAGGCAGAGGCAGGTGGTTCTCTGAGAGCTTGCGGCCAGCCTGTTATATAAGAGCTAGTTTCAGGATAGGCTCCCGTTTCAAATAACCAAAAAAAAAAAAAAAAAAAAAAAAAAAAAAAAAAAAAAAAAAAGAGAAAGGACTCTCGGGTACTCAGGGCAACAGTCACCCAACACCAACTGGAAGAGATAACCCAGACAGTACTAGTGACATCATTAGAGTGTCCCCTTCATGTCTCCTTGGAAACCTTTTAAGTTCCAACACTAAAAAAAAATGAAGGGAGGAGAAGTACAGTGTGACCAAACGGAGAAAAGCAATAAAGCCCCCCTTTTCATGCAAAAGAAACCATAACTTAAAGATAAGGAGAGACAGGAAGGGGAGTGTATGAAGCTTTTGAATGATACATTTGATTCTATTAAATGTTGCAAGAAAACTTTCAATTTCCTAACTATTCTGAGAACTCATTGAGTTCTGATTAGCTGAAGAGACACGGAAGAGGTTATTCTACTGGGACGATTAAAATGTGCAGTGGAGGAACTGCAGTTAATGTTTTACAAAATTTCAAGCAGGTGGATCTCAGAATTTGCTATGGAAATATTTGGATATTGGATTGAATCGCTGGCTGAAATATACCAGGAGTCCTAGCATTGAATTTTCCTTGTTAACCCTGGACACAAACTTTTGCCACCCCATGTTCTCTGTGTTATAGCATGAAGTCAAGAAGCTTGCAGCTCACACTGAAGATTCCTGTTGAATCCTAAGCTTCTGAGAGTCAGAAGAATTCTACATCTTGGTGCATTCTGTTGGTTTAATATGTATTGTCTGGTAGTAATATGGTAAATGAGAAAGAGAGTTGTTTGTCAAAACCCGAGGGAGAAAATAAGCGTAGGATGACAATAATGCTCAGATTATTATTTATATCTTTGTTGGAGTTTCATTATATTCTAAGTAACAAGATGCTCCATTAGAATGCCTGAGTGCATTCTAAATAATCATTCAACTAGGTATATTGAGAAAGGACATATTGTAAAGTGATAAAATGAATGTTGAGAGGCCTCCTAATGAGCATAACTCAAAATTGAAATGTATTTGGAGAAAATTTGAAGGAGATTAATTTCTAATACACTAACAAGGTGAAGAAACTAAGACAAGTCTCTGTCAAATAATTGTGACAGAGAGAAATATAAATAAAGACTCTAGCTTGCAAAGGTTTCCATTTTTATTTGCCTTATCCTCTGTTATGAAGTCAAGCCCTTTGCAGCCTCGTCAATTATTTCTACATAAATGTAATCAGAGTTTAACGCCAAGGGTCTGATGCCTATCTTAATATTTCATAGAATAAAATATTGATGGAAACTCACTATTTCAATTCTTCCAGATTTAATAACCAATCTAAAGAGTAGCAAAATATAGGCAGGTGTTAGATCACATTGAATTTTCTAGTTAGTTTCTCCACTAACATCAGAACACACCTTTTGCTGGACACCACTCCTTGCTTCGTCACAACAAATGTTTAGAACATATTTCACTCTCCTAACACTTGAAAGTATAGCACCAGAAATTGTATGCTCATGATTGATTTTAACCTATGCAAAGAAGCCTTCCACAATAAATAACAATATATGGAGATATGGATTCTACAGAAGAAAGATGCCCTAAAGAATTGTAGCCTGAAGGCTATTTCTAATGAATAGCATCATGAGAGAAGCTTAGCTATTTGTTAGAAATTTGCAAGCATGTCTGTTAAAATAATTCCATTATCCCATGCAAAATAATAAATGCATCAACTATATTTTTAAAATAATTCACTATGTTATTGACATGAGATAAAATATCAAATAAACAATTTATTACTGCAATCCTGACATGTTATTACAATTCTCCTCAGTCCTCATGTTTAATATCTGTGTTACACTTAGCATTGCCTCTGCTATTTCCTTTGTTAACGATCATGACTGAAAAAGTGTGGAATTGAGGTTTTATTGTTTATGTGGTTATAACTTTACATTTTCCTGTTTAAAGACACAAGAAAAATTACACCAAAATTCTCAGCCGTTTAACATAAAGAATGAAGGTGGTGCTGTAAGGGAGCTTTCATTCTGGTTGTTAAAAATCCAAATATTAATGTGATTTGCATCAGGGAATGTCACAGGGAATTAGAGGAGCAAGACTGCCACAGAAGCATTTCAGGGAAATGGCAAGGGCATCCTCTGTTGGGGAAGTGTTTGGAACTTGACAGTCATTTCTGGGAAATAAAAGTTCTCCCCAATTTCAAGCCCATAGACATTTTATGCACAAGTAGGAAAAGGAAACGTAAGTTATTTTCAAAGAAATAAATATATTGTAATTCAAATAGCATCATTAAGTCTAAACCTAAGTCACCAAGAGACTAAACCAGAAAAAAAAATTTTTTTCCATTGTTTTCATCCTGTGCATCATGACCCCTTTGGGGTCAAAGGACGTTTTCACAGGGGTCACATATCAGATAGCCTGTATGTCATATATTTAAATTAAGATAACGGTAGCCAAATTACATTATGAAGCAGCAGCAAAAATAGCTTTTATGTTTGAGGATCACCATAACATGAGGAAATGTATTAAAGGGTCACAGCTATAGGAAGGTTGAGAACCACTGTATTGCAATTTTAATTATTATTAATTTCTTTATGAATATTTTCCAACTTAAAATCCTTCATGAATTATTAACAATAAAAATCTTTTCATGGTAAAAACTTTAGTGTCAAAATATTCCTTTAAAAAATTTCAAAATTATGTAGCATGCTTGTTTGATGCTATGTTCATTTGTTCTTAATTTGATATTCACATTCAAACATTACAGTTAAAAGCAAAATGGGAAATTATTTTGTCAGCATCTCTTTGAATTAACAAGTCTTTTATGCCTCTTTGCAAAAGAGATGTATAATTTTAATAAAAATACGTGAAATGACCAGTTATTAACAACCCGAACTTAATAAGCAGAGAGAATTTTAAATACTGTATTTTAGCAACATTTTCTTTTTACATTCTCCTACTTTTTTCAGCATTAGGATTGTGTATCCTACACAAAATATTTTTACTTAATTAATCAGACTACCTTATAACCATTTACCTTTTTGTATTTTGGTCTCAAATGTTTCTCTTCAGTTTTAACCTGAGGCCCTGAAAAGTTGTTTTAAGTAGGCTAATTTTAACTTTTTACTGAATTTTTTTCTCAGGACTAACAATGAAAATTACATAGAAATAAATACATAACATGTCCAAATGACATAGCTTATATGTGGTTCAATAAGTAAGTTATATTCTGTAAAAATTGATCAAAAACAATTATTCCAGATAGAGCCAATTTTCATCTTATCTTGCACAATGAAGATATTAAATACAGCTAAACATTTAAAGAGCAGGTACGCATAAAATTATACATAGTTCAAAATTATATAAAAGCTACCTGACCCCATCCCCTAAAACAGAAACACTCTCCAATACACTGAAGCATCAAACACAATCTGAGTCTGGGGAAGTGTGCAGTCAGAAGAGTTCATTCATTAATATGGTAATAAAAATATAAGATGATATTAACAATATCATCTTTGTGGTGTGGTTGACAAAGCTTATAGTGTCATGTACTAATACTCTGTTTATTAATTTTTACCTATATTTTCATACTTCCTACTATATTCAGAGATACCTGGCACAGACCCAGTGATAGTCTGGCATTTAGTGATTAACTACAGTTGAAATTGAATACGCAGCCCTCCTAAAAAGATCCTTAAACACCTGTGAGCAATGCAAAGCGATTGCAGCTCCAGATACCCTGCTCAGGTGAACATATATTTCCGGCACAATGCCTACTTCATAACAACTCAAGTATAGCAACAAGACAAGTAAACTACCATGGTCCTACATCTGGATATGAGTAATGAGGCTTTAGAGATCTGCATATTAATTGACCTTCACAATATTTACCTTAGCATTACTTCTATCAGCAAATGCAGGAATCCCTTAACACCTAGTGATGGTACAATTATTTATTAAGTCAATACACTGGGCCAAATTGTATTAGAGACATTAACTTTATATTCTCAAATATACTTAGATGCAAATCTGCTCAGAATGTAAAGCTATAGTGAAATTTTGAACTGATCCCTGATACAGGTTAATCTTTATAAAATGAAATCACAATATATAAGGATGTGTCTTCTTAGAAAATTAATGAATATTCAGTAGACTCAGATGTTGGGGCATATTATTTTAAGGTGGGTTACTTTTGTTTATGCTGTGGAACATTGTTTAATGATGTAAAAATATGTTGGTTTTGTTTATGCTGCATTTGTTTAACTCTGTGAAGCTGTGTTACTTTTCTGTCTAAAACACCTGATGATCTAATAAATAGGTGAATGACGAATAGCGAGGTAGGAGAAAGGATAGGCAGGGCTGGCAGGCAGAGAGAATAAACAGGAAGAGAAATCTAGGAGAAGGAAGGTGCAAGATGAGGAGAGGGAGATGTTAGAGATAAGCCACCCAGTCAGCATGGGAGTAAGAGTGAAAGTAAGATAAACAGAAGTAATAAAAGGAAAAAGTCCAGAGGTAGAAGGTAGATGGGATACTTTAAGTTACAGAAAGATAAGACTGGGCATTTATGAGTGAGAATTGAGCCTCTGTGTGTGATTTATTTGGGATCTGGGTGATAGGTCCCCAAAAGTGTTAAGAACCAAAAGAGTAAAAAACAAATAGCTACACTAAAACTTTTCTGAGAAACAGAAAAAGGCAAAGAATAAATAAGCGTCAACTAAGTATTGAATGCAGATGAGCGTTAGTGTAGATGTCACATTATGGGATGCCTTACATTTTCTCTTTTGCTTATTGTGACCTAGTTAATGTTTAATTGTATAGATTATATCAATTGCAATTTATTTTCATCTGAGTTCTATGTCCTTTACTTTTTGAATAAATGCTATAAATGGCCTATACAGAATTCATTTTAAAAAAATCCATGATTTATCCCATTTGTCATGCTATCTTTCGTGATGACAAATGATATTTATATTTTTTCATTCAAAGTTTCTTGAGGTTTTAAACTGGATTATATGTGAAAAAGCAAAGACTAAATATAAGAAAAATCTTGAGTATTGAGATAAAGAGTGAATGTTTTTAAAGTTAAATATAAAATTTAAAGGATGGACACTTTAATTCATTTAGTATAAGAATGGATGGTTCTGAATTATTAGTGCTGTAATTTTTAAAACTAAGCTACTAGCTGTAACTGGATATTATGTTTTAAATAATTAAATTAAGTAAAATGTAAAATACAGTTTTCCATCTGTTACTTCAATAATTATCTGTAGCTAATTGCTACTGTATTAGACAGAATAAACCATTTCTACATATAAAAGATTCTATTGTACATAGATCATTGGAAAATATAAAAACAAGGGAAATTATTGTAAAGGGATGTTTACCTATATTATGTTTTTATTAAGGCTTCAGCCTTCCAGATTCTCATTTTTATTATGTTCCTCCATTGTTCATTTTTCAGTAAAGCAAGCTTACTTTATTGCATTTAGTCTATTCCTGTGACCATCTATGGCAGAAGAAATGTGTCACTCAATAACCATACCGTAACATCTCTTTGACCTTACTGCTTTCCGTGTTTCATTAGCTTATGGCAGTAGCAAACAAAAAAAATTACTTTAAATTATTCTTTTTTCTTTTTACATTTTTTAAGCTAGTGTAATTATCCTAATATCTAACAAAATTGATTTAAACTACAATAAATCAAAAGAGACAAGGACATTTAATATTAATCAGAGGTTAAAATACATCAAGAGGAAATCTCAGTACTGAACATCTATGCCCCAAATAAAAGGCACCCTCATATGTAAAAGAAACACTCTAAAGCTTAAATAATATGCTAAACTTCACACACTAATAGTGGGAGACTTAAACACCCTACTCTCACCACTGGACAGGTCAGTCAGACAGAAAATTAATTGAGAAATAAGGGAACTAACAGATGATATGACTCGAATGGACTTAACAGACTTCTATAAATATTCTATCCAAACATAAAAGAATATATCTTCTTCTCAATACCTCATGGAACCTTCTCAAAATTGATCACATTCTAGGTAAAAATGCAAACTTCAACATATACAAAAAAATTGGAATAACCCCGTGTATCTTATCGTATCACCATGGCTTAAAATTAGAATTCTACAGCAACACTAATTCCAGAAAGCCCACAAACACATGGAAATTAAACAATGCTCACCTGGATCATCAGTGGTTCAAGAAAGAAATAAAGGGAGAAATTAAAGACTTCCTAAAATTCAATGAAAATGACCACACAACATAACCAAACTTATGAGATACAATGAAATCAGTGTTAAGAGGAAAGTTCATAGTACTAAATGCCTACATAAAGAATCACTAGTGAGTTACCAGAACATTTGAAAACTCTTTTTCTTATTTTTATTGAAAATGAAATTTGCCTTGCAATATATTCTGATTGTGGTTCCCCTATCCCAACTCCTTCATTATCCTCCTCACTTTCCTGTAGCCAGAAGCTACAACCTTTCTTGCTCTTCCTCTCTTTCCCTTTAGAAAACAAGAAGGCCAGGGGAGAAACAAAGAAAACAACAGGAAAAAAGAAAAAGCACAAGACACACACACAAACACACACACACAAACACACACACACAGAGAGAGAGAGAGAGAGAGAGAGAGAGAGAGAGAGATATGCAGTTATGCCATAAAAAAAACATCAAACCAGAAACCACAGTAATAAAGCCAAATAACTGTAGGCTAAATAAATAAATAAATAACCTCCAAAATTACTATTGAGTTCTTTTGTGTTTGCCATTTACTAGTTATGGGGCCTGCCCTTAATTGTGGTGTGTATATTCAGTCACACTACATTGGAGAAAACTAATTTCCGTTTGCAAGTGGATATCAATTTGCGGTAGCTTCTGGGTTAGAGACAGGGCATCATGCCACCTCTATTCTCATGCTGCGACCCATCTGGCTTAGAACATTGTAGGCCCTGTGCATGGTGCAACAGTCTCTGGGAGTTCATACTTTCATTAGTTCTGCTGTGTCAAAAATCTCCACTTGGTATCTTCCATCTCCACTGGCTCTTTTCACCTCCTTTCCCACAGAGTTCCCTGACCTATTATAAGGAAAGGAACTTGATTAAGTGATGTGAGATTCCCCTCTATATGATGTGAATATGTTTTATTATCATTGGTTAATAAAAAAGCTGCTTTGGCCTATGGCAGGACAGAAGAGAGGTAGATGGGGAAAACTAAACTGAATCCAGAGAAAGAAAGCAGAATCAGAGAGACACCATGTAGGTGCCAAAGAAGAAAGATACCAGAACCTAGTAGGCAACAGCCTTGTGGTGATACATAAATTAATAGAAATGGATTAATTTAAGATGTAAGAATTAATAAGAAGACTGAGCTAATAGGCCAAACAGTGTTCTAATTAATATTGTTTCTGTGTGATCATTTGGGTCTGGTTGGCCAGGAAACTAATATATTTTATTTTAGAGTCTGGGATACCTCACTGAGGATACCTAAGCTCAGCTTCCTGAAGAGTCACCACACTTATTTCCATAATGACTGTACAAGTTTGTACAATAATACTCCAAAATTTGGTTTAGGAAAAAAAAACCCAAGACTCGAAGTTGGATGGGTAGAGATGGTGTATATCTGAGAGGATTAGGGAAGGACTGAATATGATCAAATAAGAGTTTATGAAATTTTCAAAGAATAAAATAATTTTAAAAGAATAATAAACAATATCTTAATATACTTACTTTAATATTAAGAATATTTTACTTTGAGATTTCAATAACTTTTTACTGTGTTCTTGAATTTCTTGTGTTTAGATGCTCAGAAAGTCTTAATCTCCAGGTTTTTTAATACATTTCTGTACGCTAGTAGAGATCCTGTACTCACATTAACAGAAAATCAACTGAGCAAATGATAATTACTGCCACTCTACCTGAAAGTGAATACTTGAGAATGAGATGATCTTTCTTTATCATCATTAAGTTACTAATTTTAAATTCTCAACAATTTACTTTGATCAAGTTACTGATAGAATCTCATAATAAATATAAACGATGTTCCCTCATTATGCTTGACTTAGAATGGTTCTAAATGAACAAGCTTGTTTGATGGTGTTCTACAGAGGTCAAAAACACTGCTCAGTAAAAATTCTTAAGGAAAATGAAAAACAACTCATTATAGAAGATAAAAAAGTATTGGTGATCTATAAAAACCTCAACTTCCTAAGAAATATTTACAAGGACATTCCTAAAAAAACATGCTCATGAACTATCAAAATGTTACCTTTGGAGATAACATTAAGAATGTCTGTTTAAATAAGACCCATTTTTATCTTTCTTGTAATTAAAACTTATTGCTCATTTTACTTTATTACAACCTTTTCATTACCATAAGCCATTATATGTGCATTACCATTGTGCTTAGAGTTAGATGCACTGTGTTGTTTTAGTCTACATGTACAACATATGATAATCAAGTCAGTATTATCAGAAATCTCATTTCCTTAAGTTTTCCCCATCAGTTTGTGCTGTAAATCTTTGAATTAATAGGTTCTAATTCTTCATAAAAATATGAAATAATCTGTCAAAAACTATTGTTGTAAAATACAATACCATATTTTTCCTACTCAGCTATTTTGCAAACACAATCCAGCTTCCCTTTGTTCTTCTAGCCTCATATTTTGTAGCCTCTCGTGATACCATTACTCTTCCTTCTTTGTTACAATCAGTACTGTCAGCTTCCATATGTTAATGTAAACAGAGATTCCTGGCCTTTCTGTTCAGGGTTTTATGATAGATAATTATACTATTTGCTTATATCAGCCTGTTGTGTGTGAGAGAGAACCAGCAGGAAAAATACAGCTGTTGTCAGTGCAGAGACACACAAACTTAACAATTGCATAGAATTTTCCATTGTAAAACTAGTGACTTGTTTATAAAAATAAGTCTGATTTTTCACCTCCTTAAGTCATTCTCTTAGTTGACATGTATTAATTAATACACTTGCCTAATAGACCAGGAATATGTTTTATTTGTGATAAATTTGATAAACATCATGAGAATTTACTTTTATTATAAAATATAGTGTTCAGTATAAATTGCCCAAGTATACAAAGTAACTTCTATCATACTTTGCAACCAAGCAAGAATACACAGTGAAAGACACGAGAGGATAATACTTAAGCTCCTTACTATGCACTTTGTAAATTTTGAAACATTTCCTGCTTTTGCATTGATATTACATACTTTAGAAGTTTCCTATTAGATGCAGCTTTGGCCACCTGAAGAATATAAGGTCATATTCTTTAATAATTCCTATAAGGTGAGCCTTCTCTTTTTATTTCCACCATTCTACATATAATTGTCACATGTTAAGATGATAAAGATTGCCTGAAACATATTAAGAAATATAAACCACAACTGAATGCCTAGTTTTTCTTCCATGACAGCTTGTGTAGCACCTTCAGGTGCTCGTGTGTGTGTGTGTGTGTGTGTGTGTGTGTGTGTGTGTGTCTGTTTATTTGTATATATAAATATAATTTATTTTATTTTTTAAAAGAAAAAGAACTATCATTTTTCATTTTACATGCCAATCCCAGTTTCCACTCCCTCACCTTCTCCCATTTCCTCCACCTACCCTCACCCCACCCCACCTCCAGTCCTCAGAGAGGGTAAGGCACATTGCTTTGGGGAAGGTCCAAGGCCCTCCCTACTGTATCTAGGCTAAGCAAGGTATCCATCCAAATAGAATGATTCCAAAAAATCAGTACAACTAGGAGGGATAAATCCTGGTAGCACTGCCAGTGGTCCTGTAGTCCCAGCCATCAAACTTTCACCCACATTCAGAGTATTTAGCTTGGACCTATGCTTGTTTTTTCCCTGTCATGTGGAGTTGGAGAGCTCCTATTAGTTCAGGCAAACTGTTTCAGTGGGTGTTCTCATCATGGTCTTGACCCCATTGCTCATTTTTTCACTCCTCCCTCTCTTCAACTGTACTTTGGAAGCTCAACCCAGTGTTCCATTTCGGGTCTCTGCCTCTGTTTCCATCAGTTGCTGGATGAAGGTTCTATGGTGAAATTTAAAATAGTCATCAGTCTGACTATAGGGCAAGGCCAGTTTGGGACCCTTGCCTCTATTTCTTAGGGTCTTAGTTGGGGTCATCTTTAGCTGGATTCCTGGGAATTTCTCTAGTGCCTAGGCAAACACACATAAATGACATTGCTAAAAAGATAATGATACCATACTCTTCCAGACACCTTCTTCCTGTCTAACATCATGCCACATTATTAAAGACTGTAGAGTACTTCGTGTCTATTTTTCTCAACTGTCATCTCTATTTTATGCACTTATTTAGCTTATGAACTGTTATTTCATTGTTTCTGTAAAAATACGACATAATGAGGATTTGGGATTCTAGGCTATTTACAGAATGAAGATTATGCAATCAATTTGTGTAGACAACTTGCTTGCAACATGGATTTTAAAAAGTCTTTTTTAAAATTGAACTTTTAAATTTGCAAAAGAAAATAGAAAAACCAGAGGTCTAAAGTGAAGAAAGAAATCAGAAATAAAAGCTGATTCATGAGCATTTTAATAAGTTTCCCTTAAGCATGTTTAGTAATGTTTCTCATTTGCAGCTCTTAAGATTGGGGAGAAGCTGAGCAGCCCAAAGTTCAGAAAATCATTGTAGGATTTAACTAGAGTTTTTATTGCTTTGTCCTGTCCTCTTAAATATATGTTATTTCCTTGGAATTTCACTACCTGATTTTAAAGCATAGGAGTCAATACAAACTTTCTCTACAAAAACACTCCCTTTATCCTTAAACCAGTCTTCTAGGAGTCCACACAAATCATTTGTAAACTAAACAAACAACGAAGGAAGGAACACTAGAATTGGAATTCAAGAGAATTAGTCATTAACTAGTATGGATATCCTGATTACTTCAGCAATTAAAATTTTCAGGTACAGACAACTAATGTTTAGGAAAAAAAATAACAAGATGGCAACTTTAAAATTATAAAATTATTGTACTTGTAAATAAAATTATTGAATTAGTAACTAAATAAAAATACATGTTAACAAACTGATATTTTAATGTATGGTTTAAATGATGACTATCACAGCTAAAGAAAGAGTAAAGCCTTTCTCTACCATCCAACCCTACAGAAGAAGTAAGTAGTATGAAATAAAGTTAGAAGATAAGTAGAGCACAAAAAAGCTACAATGGATATCTGATGTGAATTGAGAAAATTCATTAAAGATGCCACTTAAGAGTTAATGGAAGTGTTTTAACAGTAGTCAAAGATGTAAATTATGCAGATTCATAAAATTCATGATGAATTTTATGGAAATGAAATTTATATTGGGATTTGTCTTAAAAGCCTTCTTTTATGAACTCTTCCATGAGCAATATATTAAGTTAGCATATAGAATCATTAAACTAACATCATTATGTAATAGAATTATACTTTTAAATGTTAAGCATATCCTTACCACAACTGAGTTCTGAATCTATTAGAATTCCAATTCAAATGTCAGCAACCCAGTATTTGGAAATGACTACCTTTAAAAAAAAGGATGCATTTTGTTAGAGCGTAATTGTACCTATTTTTACCTTCTTTCTGGCTTCTTTTGACGCACAATAGAAAAGTTTAATATTTTTTCGCAAATGTGCTTGGCTTGCAAAGACATACATTGCTCAATTGGATCTAGGGTCTAGATGAAGCTATTCAAAACCTGCAGAAGAAAACAGCACATTGTCCTATGGAATCTCCTTACCAGACATGTGTTAACAGAACAATGCCTAAGATTAAAGTGATTTGAGTACGGCCATGGGTGCAGCTCAGTCACAGAACATCCGTGCACTGCATGCAAAATCCTGAACTGATTTCCTAGTGCCACAACAAAAAGAAAAAAAGTCATGGAGCACGGCAGTAAGAAATATAGGGGCATATAGTTGTTTACAAAAAAAATTCCTTGATAATTCCATATCATATACTTTATTATATCCGTGCTCCTTTTTTCAGTTTGTTTTCCGACCCCCCTTTCTTTCCCACACATTTTATCTTTTTCCCATAAAATCCAGTTTGTGCTGATCGAAAATTCTTACATCTGTGACCGTCAGTGACTCCAGTGTGACTTACAAGGTTGAAAGTTGACGTATGAGGCTCTATACACTTAGAGAAAATGGCCCATGCTTACACCAACCAACTATTGCCAATAGCTCCTTAGTTCGGAGTGAAAATTGGTGTGGGACTGTTCTCTCCATGTTGTGTAGTAATGAGGGGGAGTGGGCTGTGTCCCGCTGTCCAGCTCCTGGCCACTGGCCTGCTTTTGGTCCCGGCTAACTTATACCTGAAATAATTACACAGGAACTGTATTTATTTAATTACTGCCTGGCCCATTAGTTCTAGACTCTTAAACGCTAACTCTCACATCTTGATTTACCCATTTTCATTAATGTGTATTGCCACTTGACTGTGGCTTACCCGCATGAGTCTAAGCAGCGTCTGTCTTGGCCAGGAGAATCATGGCGTCTGCTACATATCCCTTCTCCGCAGCATTCTGTTCTGTCTACTCCGCCCACCTAAGGGCTGCCCTATCAAATGGCCAAGGCAGTCTCCTTATTCAACCAATGAAAGTAATAGAAATGAAGAAGCACCTCCTACACCAATGTTGTGATTTGGTCTGTTTGGGACTTTCATGGGTCTTGTGCATGCTATCATATCTCCTGTTAGTATGTACAGCATCCCCTCTGTATCCAGAAGAAACTGTTTCCTTGCAGTCACCGAGCAACCATAGCTCTTACACCTTTTCCATACCCTATTATTATGCATGATCCATGAGCCTTTCCAGCAGAGGTTTCAATATAAGCATATGGTCATTGTAGGGCATTCCCTTTGGCATACTCTTATGCTCTTCACCTAAGTTAATTGTGGGTCTATGCAGCAAGCGTTATCTACTACAAACAGTCTTTTCTGGTGGTACTTCATCTGTGGGATTAATGATAACTCAGAAGGAATTGATTTAACACTAAAACTGTTTGTCAACACACTAATAGTGGTAGCCCTAGTCTCTATACCCTGTGCAGCCATAGATCATAGACCTGATAATGGTCCCACGCATAGGTTTCATCTCATGGAGTGGGCCTCATATCCTCACAGAATATGGTTCATTAGTCTCATATTTGTACCCTGTATCAGTGGCTGCATCTTTCCCGCCCAATCATTCTTGTAGATGACTGCAGCCACAGAGGATGAACATTATCACTGTTCTTCTTCAGTAATGTGCACAGCTCCTTACATAATTAGGAAAACTAGTCAGTAGAGATGAAGCTTAAAGGTGAATACCTGCTTGACTTCTCCATGTGTTGGCAAAGGTTTCTGTCCCGCCCAGTCCCACAGCCATTCAGTCCCAAAAGAAACACACAGAGGTCTACACTAATTATAAACTGGTTGGCCTAGTAGCTCAGGCTTTCTTATTAACTAATTTTACCCTGTTCTGTCCTCCCCAGTCTCAGTATAACCCTTCCTAAAGCATCATTCATCCTTTCTCCTTTATACCAGTCCATTCTATCTCTTCTACCTTGAAAGCCCCTCCCCATAGGCCCTTACCAATTTTCTGACCTCTGAGTATTCCAAATGAAGCACACATACCAAAAGTTTCAATGATAATAACCACAAATGAGACATGCTGTTTATCTTTCTAGACCTTGGCTACCTCACTCAAGAAGACTATTTCTGGCTTCATCCTTTACCTGAAATTTTCATTTTTCTTAATAGCTGAGCAATATTTCCCCCTCTCTCCCTTCCTCCCTCCCTTTCACTCTTCTTTCCCTCTTCTTTCCCCTCTCATGATTAGAGGAGCAATGAACATGGATGACTAAGTGTCTCTATAGTAGCATATAGAATCATTTGGATATGCTCAAGAGCAGTAGAGCTGAATCATGCGGTATGTCTATAATCATTTTAGATTTTGCAGAGAGAACTTTGATCCATTCTAAGTTGATTTCTGTGTGGAATAATATATATTTGTCTAATTTCATTTTTTATATATGTACATCCAGTTTTTACAGCATGCTTGTTTAAGATGTTGTCTCCCATCCTGTTGTAATCCTGGCATCTTGTCACATAGCATATGGCTATAGTTTAAGTGCAGATGCTTGGATCCTCTGTTGTGTGTCATTGATCAAAATGTCTGGTTTTGTTATTTTCTGTGGTTTGTTTCAGCACCATGCTTCTTTCATTTCTATAACATCACAATATAGCTTCAAATCTGGTGTGGCAATCTCTCTAGCATTGATCTTTTTGCTTGGGAACTTTTATTTCTTTTTCTCTTCTTTCCTTTTTGTTTTTCTTTTGATTTCTAACTAGAATCATTTGTGTATGTACATGAAATTTAGCATGTTTTCTTTCTATTTCTGTGAAGAATTCATGGGGATTTTGACTGGAATTACAATGAATCTGTAAATTGACTTATTTTTTTTCTATTTGTATCCCTTTAAATTTCTTCTGCTATTACTCTAGCTAGGACTACAAGAACTACATTGAAAGAAATGGTGATAATAGACCTGTGTTGTTCCTAATTTTAGTGGCTTTAATGGCATTGATTCAAAATTCTCTACATTTAAAAACTATTGCAGTTGTAGGTTTGTCATATACAGCTTTGATTATGTTGGTATGTTCCCTCTACTCATACTATTTCTAGGACATTTTTCATAAAGGCATATTATATTCCATCAAAGTGTTTGGAGGCATTTATAAAAATGATCATTTAACTTGTGTCTTTAAGGCCATGTATAAGATTTATTATAATTTTGTCCTATGTATGTTAAAAATACTCCTGCATCTCCAGTACACCAACTAAATTGTGGTAGATGGACTTTTTTTTTACTTGACTGTATTTGGTTTGCAAATGTTTCACTGAGAATTTACATAACTGTGTTCACTAGGGATATTAGATTAGCTTTGTATGCTGTTTTGTCTTTTCCTGATTTCAATACTACTGGCTTTTTAAGACTATGGAAGTGATTCTTAAGGTCTATTTTTTTAACTTACAAATAATTTAAGTATTTTGCAGTGCTTTTTAAGAAATCTGTTATAACTCTGCTATGAATCCATCTAGTCCTGGGTTTTATTACAGTTTCATTCTCCTCATTAGTTGTTGATACCTCCTTTGTTTAACTTTGTTATTTCAGATGAATCTAGAAATGTGTCCATTTCTTTAGATATTCCAATTTTATGGAATATAGATTTAAAAGTATTCCTTTACAGTGTTTCTTTGGTGAGTAAAATAACTAATTATTTTAGTTTGGGTCTCTTCTTTTTTTATTTTGGGTAACTAGGAAAAGGGAATATCAATCTTATTTATCTTCACCAGGAACTAACTCTTAGTTTGGTTGAGTTATTATAATATTTTATTGTTTTTATTTCATTACTTTCTGCTTTTATTTTTATTATTTCTTCACATATAGTGGATTCCTGGTTGGCTTGTCCTTATTTTTACAAATTCTTGAGTTCCATCAGTAAGTAATATATTTGCTTTTTCAGTTTATCTATTTTAGATGCTTAGAGATGAATATCACTAGTAGGACTGCTTTTATTGTGTTCTAGATGTTTTGCTGTGTTGTATTTTCATTTAATTACAGGTTTTTTTCTTTCATAATTCCTTCTTTGACTCATTTGTCATAAATTAGCATAATCTCCATGAGTTTATGTGATTACTAGAGATTTCTTTCATGTTGATTTTAACTTTATTTCACTGCAGCTGTATAGAATACTTGTAGTTATTTCAATTTTTGTTAGGATTTCTTTTGGACTCCAATATGCAGTCTACTTTAGAGAAATTTCTATGGATTGATGAGTAATTTGGATGCTTGAGCATAATATTCTGGGAATGTATATATAATCTGTTGGATTTGTGATGCTATTTAATGCTAATTTCTTTCTGTAATTTGTTACCAAAATTATCATTCTTTTTGGAGAAAGTGGTATATTGAAATCAGCTATTACTGTTTTGGGGTTAATCTGTATCTTGAAAATTCAGTAATATGCTTTTTAAGAAATTGAATGCTGTAGATTTTGGATCCTGTATGTTTACATGATTGTAAAGTTGTCTTGACAAATGGTTCCCTTGATCAGACTGAAGTATCCTTATCTCCTCTGATTAATTTTAATTTGGTGTCTACTTGTCAGATGTTGGGCCTCATGAGGCCTGGGAATGAGGCGCAGTGTAACTTCCTAAGACTAACTTGGGTATGGTGAGGCCTAGTTTAACTTCCTGAGCCTGACTCAAGTTTGGAGACCTGTCTCTGGCTACGGGACCAAGGCCCACCTCTGCTAATGAGGCAAAATATTATTTGCCTTGCTCGTCCTCAACCCATTCCAAGCTTCTCCACCCCTATCACAGCCCTATATAAGTCCCTGTTTGATACCATTAAATGAGATCCTGTTTTGACAGACTCCCTACTCAGTGGGCAGTGTGTATGTTTCCCGTACCCCACCCCTGTGCCCAGGGGGGAGGGCTGAGTCATGACACTCACCATTCCATTCAGCCCCAGGGAGAGTCCAGTAGGTCCAGCGCTGCCTCTCTTCTTTCTGCCAGAGAACCCCACAGTCAGACATTAGGATATTGATGGCTGCTTAGTTCCCAGATCCATTTGCTTAGAATATTTGTTTCTTTTCCTTTCACTTTAAGGTGGGGCATGTTCTTGAAGATGAGATGAATTTCTTGTAGATAACAGATAGATGAATTTTTCCTTAATCCAACCAATTATTGTCTTTGATTGAGGGAGTTGAGGCAATTAACATATAAAATTACTATTGACAGGTGTGAATAGATTGACTATATTTTGTTATTTCTTTGATGTTGTCTTCTGAATTATATTTTGTGTTTCAATAATTATAAATTTCTTTGTTTTCTCTTTATAGTTTCTTGATTATTCTTATTCCTTATTTCTGTTCAAAGTATTACTTTTTGTCTTCTATGTAGGGTGGTTTATCCATGTCCATGAATTCTTTTAACAGGTTTATATCATGGAAAGTTTTTCTTTCTCTTTCCATTGATATAGATAGCTTTGTTGGATAAAATAGACTGATTTGGCATCTGTGTGTGGGATCTACCTATGCCCCCACCCCCTGTTGTTCATTGGCCACCAGGCCACAATGACAAAAGGAATAGAAATGGCTTTGTATGGCCTATGAATATCGCAGAAACATTTTCCAGGATACTGTTTCAGAGTTACAACTTGGCATTATCCTAGAGTGATGGGAAATATATAGGATATATTTTCTATAGATATTAAATATATAAATATGATGCTGAAGAATCACCTATTTTTTGTTTGGCAGCATAGTCCTACCATAAGCTGGGAGGCCAAAACTAGTTATCACATAGGCAGCAAAAGCAGAAGTCTGTGGGGATTTGTGTCAAAGGTGTAGCATGAGAGAATCAGGTACCCAGGCTTAGGGGCTTCCAGATAAGGTCAGGCCTCTGAGACTAGAGACATTATCCAGGTAGGAAGGAAGTCCTGCTGGAAAAGGAGTCCTCAGTTTTACATGGAGCCCAGAGAGCTGTTCAGACATGGTGCCCTGCAACCTTAAGTGTAGGTATGCCAACATTTGTGGTATGTTAGAACATTGAGGTTATTGCTTCAGTATCTTCTGCATTTAACATGCATATTGGGAAGTCAGCTGCTATTATCATAGATTTTCCTTTATATGTGACTAGTTTGTCCTTTAATATTTTACATAATTTCTCTTTGTTCTCTATACCTAATATGTTAATGTGCTATACCATAGGATGTTTCTTTTGGTCAAATTTAGTTGATGTTTTTTATGCTTTTTGTACTTATATGAGTTTACCTTCCCTTAATTTTGGGGGTTTTTGATCTAGTCTACTTGGAATTCTTGTGATCCTTTTGTGTCTGTAATTCATAAATCTGTCCTTTTATGATGCCTCAAAGTGCGTGCATCTTCCCCTAGTGTGCTTTATTGAAATGTTTTATTTTCTTTGATTGAGTGGTCTACCTTTAAGTACTCTATGTTCTCTTCGAATTCTGATAGTCTTTCTTCTTTTGACTCATTCTACTGATAAAACTTTACCATGATGTCTCTGTGTTATTTAATTTTCAATTCTGTCTTCATGTGAGCTTGTGTTTTCTTAAGTATCCTTATCTCTTTAAATAATTCAGTTTTCAAAGGCTGAATTGTCATTTAGCCACATTTGCATGGTCTTGGGCTTTGCTCACAATTTTACTTGGAGCCTTTGTGATTATTAATGTGTCTGTTTCTGTCTTTTCTGAACTCCTTGAGTTCTTTGCATACATTTTGATTGTTCTTTTAAAATATATGTACTGAGTTCAACGAAGTAAGTTCTCATTGGAGGAAATTTTTAATGCTGTACTTAGTTAAGGGGAAACATAGTTTTGAACCTCTGTATTGTTTGACTATTGTGTGATGTGATCTATATGCATGGGTTATTTGATATGAGATTCCAAATTGCCTTCTATGAATGGTAGGTGGGTTCCATTGCTGGTATTGCCTGTGCTTGGCTGATTTAAGATCAAGAATTAAAAGTTTGTAGGCTAATTCTTCAGATACTCAGTGTTGGTTTATTTATTTTCTTTTCTTGGAATAACAGGGTGATTTCAATCAGTGGTAACCAGAACAGCATTCAAATGTGCCTCCAAACTGTGTCAGCACTGCCGTGCAAGCTTTGATACCCAAGGCTGTCCTGAGTTGTGGATATGACCAAGCTGGTTCGCTTCTTGGGAACTCACTAGCCTTGGCAGATACATGAGTTTCATAAACATAACTAGACCTAGGATATCATAGTAACCAACTATACAGTTAATTTACCAAGCTGGGCAAGGTGGCATGAGCTGTAACTTGAATTGTGGGGCTGGTGTTGCAAAAGTATAAACTTTTCATTCTTGTGTATGCAATAAAACTTTGGTATGTTATATAATTGGTCTATTTAATAGAAATTAGGAGAATTAGGCTAAAGGTATCCTAATAGACACATCTATAGGTTAACCTAATAAGATGTAAAAATAGTCTGAAGATTTGGCTTTTATGTCACGAGAAATATTTCAAAATGACTTTGTTTTAGAAAAATTTAGAAATTTTTTAAACATTAAGAAAAATTATATTTCTTATTCTTCTCATTGTGTTTCTTTAAGGATATTCACATACAATTTGACATACTGATCATAGCATGAGGAGGAACACACTCCAAATATATGCACATGATTTATATAAACAGGACATCTCTTGTCATATCACATACTCTGAGTTTCTTTATTTGATTCATCTTAGCTCATTTTTATGCAAGTGAGTATTGTACTTTCAATATATTCTTCTCATAAAATAGTCCGTCCTTCAGATTCTCAACCTTCATTTATCTCACATATTCCCTGAGAGACTTTTGCTACTACTTCCCTATAATTTGTAGCTATTTGAAAAAGTTACTCTTTTTGAGAGATTTCTGTATTATGCTTTATGTATGTATTCTGACAAAACTGTAGATATAAGCAGATATATATTACTAGAAGTCTGGACCCGACCCTATATCTCAGTCAGAATATTAGCATCATACTACTCAATAGAGAGCACTAGACCAACATCATGAATGTGACTTGTGAGACTCTTACAATGCAAAACCTAGACTTCATCCTAGGATGTATCTAGAAAGAACTTTGGATTATTTCAATGTGCACTGAAGATTTCTAAGCACTGTGATAAGTCTCCCTAGATATGCCTTCTGATCTTTGGATTTCTTCAATATGTTTGTTGAACAAAGATGCCATAGTTACTATTTTCATCAGATGAAAAATAAAGCTAGTATTTCTTTTGGCCCAGTGTCTTGCCACCATTGTATTTTTATGTATAAGGAGATGTAGAAGAATAACTTATAGAAGTATAAACAAATTATCACAAATTTGGAATATCCATTGTGATTAGAGGTGATCTTGAGAATACTTCTTCCTCAAAGTATGTATTTAGTTTAGGAAGAAAGTATATGAATTGCTAATGAATTCCAAACCAATGATTGTTCAAACCAAAAGGAAAAAATTGCCTTATCAGGATTCTACATGATGGTGAAGGTTTGTTATTCCAGAATTTGGGAGATAGAGGCAGCAGATGTGTCTGGGGCCACCCGTCATCTTTTAACATATATCTTTTAAAAATATCCCTATCAAATACAGGTAATGCTTAACCAGAAGCCGTAATAAACATATATTATGGAATTATATATAGCTTTTTACCTAATATTCATTCATTTTGTCATATTTCATTTGTAATGTGGGACTCTACTAATCTTGGCTCTCTATAGATATAGAAGTATCATCAAAAGGATTTGTTTTATAGAACTCTCGGATTGTTATGGAAAATAAATCTCAGTTTAGGCAGTTATATAATCTGGGAATGTTTATAACATAGTTTTAATGTTTTATTAATGTTTTCCTGAATAGAGCCTCATGTAGTTTAGATTAGCTTCTCACTCACCTTGCAGCTGAAGATAACTTCCTACCATCTGATCATCCTGCCTGTCCCCAATACAAAGAGTTCTAAGCCATGAAAAATGACAAGATCCAGTGGTATAAGTTAGACATTAAATTCAAAAGCAGAAACTCAATGCATCAGCTGTGAGCCATATTATTCTGTTGGCAGTGTGCTTTTGTTTTCTCCAGCCCTTGAATGAGCTGAATAGGTACTTAAATGCATAATCTGCTTCCTTCAATATATTGATTCAAATAGTAATTGACAATTATCCTCACTGTTACACCCGAAGCAACATGTAACCAAATACCTGAGAAAGACATGACCCAGTCACAGTCATCATAAGTTTTGTACTTTTTGAATTTATATTAATGGTTTGTTTTCACTAAATAATTTTGTAACTCTATTATGTTCATCACTTTGGAGAGGTGTTTGAAAAAAAAATCCCCCTATAGTCTCACACATCTTAATATTTAGTCCCTAGTTGGTGTTGCTGGTTTTGGATATTTAGAAGGCTGGTTTTGGATATTGATGCAGAAGGTTCACCATTGAGGGTAGGGGGTTTGGAGATGAAAATCCTATCACCATTTACAGCTATCAATCTGCCTCAAGCTTGTGGTTGAAGATCTTAGCTCTCAGCTTCTGACTCTTATCTTCATGCCTATTGGTTGCTGCTGTGCTGTCCTTATCGTTATGGATTCTGGCCCTCTGTAATTGTAAACTAAAATAAAATCTGCTGCAATTTGTTTGGTGATAGTGTTTTATCAGAATAACAAGAACAAAAATAAACAATACAAAAACATATCTCTGAGTTTCCTCTTCTCATTCAGGAATTAAGTTGCAGTATACAATCAGACACAAAGTAAACTGAAAACTTGGTTCTAGCATTTTCAAATATTTGAAGATTTAATAAGCCTACTTTAGTTTGAAAGAAAAAGAGAAACTGTTTGCTTATTTTTTCAAGTGGTGAAAACTTAGCTATATAAATGAAGATATTTCTGAAGAAAAATAATCTAAAACTCATTATCTCTTCCCATACTTGAAATTAAAGATCATGTGGAAAGCACATATATCTTATTGAAAAACTTGGCTTTCTCATTTAACTGTGTTGCATTTAAAAAGTGCAAACTGGCATCTGGAAACTTACTTTTTTCTAAATTGCCAAGTTCCATGAGAAGAAAAGTAAACTAACTTAATGAAAACTTTTTATTATTATTTTTCATTGAATACCTAAAAGATGAATTTTATTTTCATATAGAAATACATTCTTAAGATTCTCTTTTTGTCTCTATACCTCTTGTCCCCCCACCGCTGTGCATGTGCACATTCATTATTATCTTTTCTATCCCAGAAGAATTCACTAATTTAGTAGATTAAAAACAGGAAGTCTCTGTACCTTGTCTGGTATGAAATATCTATGAAGCCATCATAATCATTTATTCAGACTCTAGATTGTCCATCCCATTGTATGTAACATCAAATTTTCACCAAATGTACTGAAGTTTCTTTGTGACCAACTTTATAGATTTACATTCTACCCAGGCATGGTGATCTTACTTTGTTTCCTAGCCTAGTGCAAATTTGTAGAACAGAACATGCAGAGTGAACTGAGGAGTCACCTGTGGCTAGGACAAGGGCAATGTCCTACAAAGATTGAAGGTACATCTGCAGTGAAAATGGATACAATGGCTTGGGTGGAAATAAAAGAAATGTCTCTGGTGCTACAAATCCTGCCCAATGAAAAGAGGGACTGCTTGTACTATTGTTCACCTAACTGATATAAAATCTTACTTAAATAAATCTTTAATTTTTTGGAGTAGGGATAGTATTTATTTCATCCAGTGTCCTTATTCATTAAAAAGAAAAATCATTCTGTAAGGCTACCTATAGATAAAGCTTGAGTTGAAACCTTTGAAAAACATAGAGATGGGCTGATTCCAAGGATCTTCTATAATTGATAGCAATGGGTAAAACTGTTCCCAATGGGAACACTCATTTGTCAGTGGGAGTATGGGCATGGAAAGCCAAGAAGAATTAAAGCAAAGCAGCCTCTGCCGACATTTGGCGCCAACATGGGTGACTACATCCATAAAAAAAAAGCATTTTTTTTCAGATGGGCTCTGTTTGCTTGCAGTGAGTAGGAGCTCCATGGAACCTTTAAGAGAGGTCCTCCTGATTCAGTGGTAGCAGAAAAAATAAAAAAATAAAATAAAACAAAAAGCCATGGTTTCAAACAGCCAGCAAGAACTCTGACTCTTTCAGGAGCCTGAGCCCTTGAAAGAGGTTTGTGGCAGCATGGACCAACTGGTTACCAGAGTTGAGGCTGTTAGCGTGGCTCCCACCTGGCAGTCTCAGAGGCAGTTAGCAGAGCTCTGCCATGTTGGACTAGGGAGGATCATAGAGTTGGTCCTAGCTATGCCCGCTTAGCAATAAATAACTAAAAAGTCTCTTCTGGTCAGAGAATAATTAGAGATACACAATAAAGACAGAGTCAGATAAACAAAGACCTCTAAATGAGTCACAGGGTTAGATAAATGTATGTAGGCTGGGGGGAGAGAAGAAAAAGATTATAGAGAGTTATAAAAAGAAGTAAATTGTCTTTTACAAAATAAAACAAAGTTTTTAAGGAGATAGAGAATAATCATAGATTAAAGGGGTAAAGATAAAATAAGCCATATAAAGATGGAATATACACAGAGAGCCTCAATTATGTATATTATTATATTTTCTTTGAATTTTTGACTGTGAATTAGTTAATTACAGAGAGATATTTCATTGTATGGTCTGCTGAGCTAAACCAGTATATATATTTTAAAGGTATCTTGGCTTCAAAATTTGGGTCTAAGGATTTGTTGCTTTGGAAAAAAAAGGTTCTTCTTTAATTTCCATACTAATGTGGTTTGATGAACCAAAAACCCCAAAAAGATCACCGTGAACAGCCCCCGAAATTACTTTGCCCCCCCAAAACCAAGCAGCAATTTGGAGAGAACTACACCCAAATCCCCAAATATAGTTTATAAATGTTTGTTTACATTTAAAGGGGCATATATGCTAAAGACATTTGCATTGGCATGGGTCTAGGTTTATTGATACAAATTTAAGATCTATTTTGTTATATGTTTATTTCTGCTCTTGTTTAAGCTATTGATGTGTGCAGCTCATTTAAAAATGTAATGTATAATTAAGAAATATAGGCTAATAGTCATCCATAAGAGTCAAGCTTATAGTCATGTTAGTTAAGGTTTCTAGATATATAGAGATATATTTCAGTTAGATAGGTATTCTTCAAATCTTCAAGAGACCTTCATAATATGGCATTCAAAATGTTTTAAGAACTTAAGAATTTTCATGACTGTGAAACACATCTGCTCCTGGCAATACGAATCTATTTCAAGAGGAAGGTGGACATCGAAGAGGTTCCTTATGGAGTTTGTTAGCCATTTGGGAAAAAAACTGATCTTGCCTGAACTGTTTGGATGGACTTGCAGGACCCACAGACAATGACAGCTGTTGCCTAAAGAATGTGAAACAGTCCTTCAAGGTTCCTGCTTCAAGAAAGAGTCTGCCAGACATTCTGCAGGACACAGAAAGAAAATAACCAACAAACTGCCAATATAGGTGGAGCTCTCTTCGAAATTTCCTGCTTCAAGGAAAAGTCTGCTGGACACTCTTGGCCAGTAGGCTGAAGTTGGGTACCATAAAATTACAGAAGAACTTTGGGTGATTGTCCAGGCAGCAAGATGTCTCTGTCAATTCTTCATTTTTGGAAGTTGCTTACAATGCACTTCATGTTTACTTAGGTAATAGTATATCCTTCTGGAGGTTTTGATGGTGCTGAAAAATAGATAGCTATAGTTATAGTTTTCCTCAGTTATGATAAAAGATAACATAGATATAAATATTGTAACTGTAATTCTTGTTTGATACCTGTTTTGTTGTATGTAATCTTGCTATGTTAAAGTTAAAAAAGTTAAAACCTTCCTTTTTATGTAGACAGAAAATGGGGGGTGATACATGCTGTGAGTATGTTTTATTGCCATTGGTCAATAAAGAAGTTTATTTAAGCCAATGGCTTACTAGAGTAAAGTCAGGCTGAAAGAGATATATAGAGAGAGTAGGCAGAGTCAGAGAGATACCATTCAGCTGCTGCTCTAGGAGACAGATGCTGGAAACTTGCCTGTAGGCCACAACCTCATGATAATGCACAGATTAATAGAAATGGGTTTACCTGAGATGTAAGAGCTATCTAGAAATATGCATAAGCTATTGGCCAAGAAGTGACTTAATTAACATAATTTCTGTGTAATTATTTTGGGTCTGAAAAAACAACAGTATATGGCAACAGAAGCATATGTATATGACAATATATATGTATATGGAATATAAGACCAAAGAGGTAGGCAAAACTATGCAACAACTTCAGTGTGCAGAGATATTCCTAAAACTCAGTGTCACCATGGGATGTTCTCCTAAGAATATTGGACTAGAAATGCAGGCAAAATTGATTTTCAATAAATACTATCTCTAAATATTTCACAGTCTAGTAAAATTATTAACCTGAAATATATGGACACTGTGTTAAAATTCATACCACTATATTTAAAATAACACTTTCAGTAATTAGATCATTTGGTTGTGAGAGAAATTAATTTTCAAATAATCTTGTTATTTAGGCAAGTAGTTTTAGTTTTTGCGTGTTCTTAAGTGACTCAAATAAGAGAGGGAATAGGAAAAATAATGTTACTGCTCAGGACACAGAGATAGTTTAATCACAAATTAAACCATGTGAGATGGCTTGTTCCACTTAAATAGCATTTCAGTACTCTTCCCCTAGAGAGGAGTCCTTAAAAAAAAAAACACTACAGAGAAACAGAATAGACAGCAAGACCCCTAAGGTTTCTGTGAACTGAACACAAATCCAGATGATCATAAAGAGCTCATCCAACTGTGTTATACTTCAGATATACTCTGCACAGTTCATTCAAAGTGCATTTGTTAACCTTAAACCATGTGTCAAACACAAACTATTTTGAATAGTCTACGTGCATAAAGAGAAGGAAACAACTGGATGGTGGTACTGCATAACTTTAATCCCAGCACTCAGGAGGCAGAGACAGGTGGATCATTGTGAGTTCAAAAACTGGTCTACAGAGCTTGTTCCAGGACAGCTAAGACTGTTACAGAGAAACCTTTTCTCTAAAATCAAAATCAAAAACAAAACAAAGAAACAATAAATAAATAAATAATTAAATAGATTAAAAAAATCCTCGGCATAGTTCAGTCAAGTGGAAGACTTGGGCAGTTAAATGATTAGGCAAAACAAAATGTCTGATTGCAGAAATCAGCCTGATTGCTTAAAAGTAGAGGGCAGAAATTGAATGTTAGCTTGAGGGGTAAGAAGGATGCCTAGGGCATGCAGCTATGAACTGAGACTTCAGCAATGAGTATTTACTGTCTTCCAGCCAGATAATGAGAAGTAGACATAAATTTAGGTAAAAAAAAAAACTATAGGTGAGAATGAAGAGAAATAAGAAAAATTTGGGTAAGTTTTGTGGTGTGAAATGTAGCTAAGAAAGTAATAGTGGATCACATCATGAAATGTATGTTGCAAATATGAATCTCTCTAACAAAATGAAATATTACTTATTTTGTTTTAATGATTACTTATTTTGTTTTAATGCTAGTATTCTAATAGATTTGTATATTAAAATTGTTTAGAAAAGTAACACTCTAAAAATGAGTGAAGAGAAAGTGGTTATTCTGAGATTTTAGTATCTAATAAAGTGGCAGAGAAGAGACATAAAACAGTGAATTCACAAGCCTGGAGAGCTGACTCAGTGATTAAGATCACATGCTAGTCTTAAAGATGACCCTGATTGATTTTTGTTACCAGGATGGTTTCTCACAAGAGTCTGGAACTCCAGTTCTAAGAAATCTAATCCCCTCTTCAACCCCTAAAGGATGCACACCAATATATGTAGGCAAAACTTCCAGGCAAATGAAATTTATAATAATAATAACAATAATAATATCTGTGAAGTAAAGAAAATGTATGTTGATATTGTACATAATCAACAATGGCATTTCAAATTCACACAAACTTGTAATTGAAAATGAATCAACAACAAGAATATTCTTTCAGAGAATGTAATACCCAAGTATATTGCATGTTTTTGTAAAATTGGCAAAAACCTACCTGGCTAAGAGAGAATCTCATTTGAGAAATTTCTTCCAGTAAGACTGGTCTGCAAGTAATCCTGGATGGAATTTACTTGATTAATGAAACACGTAGGAAGGATTAGTCTATCCTAGCTGATGCTACCCATAAGAGAAGTGGTTTGGTATTATAAAAGAATACAAATAAGAAAGAGAAACCAAGGGGAGCAAACCATTAAATGTATTCCACTCTGCCTCCTGCTTCATTTATTTCCTGACTCCAAGTTCCTACCTTGAGTTCCTGCCTTAACTCAACTTCATAAAGAGCCAAAGCTCCAAAGGAGCATACACCTTTTTCTCCGCAAGTTAATTTGACCATCGTGTGTTATCACAGCAGCAAATGTAACTAAAATATCAGCACAACTTACCAGAAGGTGATTCACAGAACACTTAGTATTTTTGACCAAAGAAGAAAGTCACCATGCCATATTGAATAAAAAACACTAATTTGAAAGATCATAATTTCAAACTCATCATCATAGACCAAGCGGAATTCAATTCTCACAATTGAAGGAGAAAGAATGTTTTTTATGCACAAAGAAAGCTAAATGAAACTTTGATCGCAAAGTGCCCTATGGAGAATATGGAAGGAATACAACTGGTACTACTGGAAAAATATAAACAAGAACAATATGGGTGAAAACAAGAACAATAAAAGAAAAGCACCCAAAGCTAAAGAACCACAAATGACAGGAATCAATAAATATTTTTCGGTTATAACTCTGAATAATAATGATGTGTACTCCTCTTCAAAAAAAAAAAAAACCTAACAATTTGGATTAGAAAACTGGGTTCTTTTGCTACCTCCAATTAAGCATACTTTGCTATCAAGTATAAACATTATCTCAGTATAAAGCTGAGAAAAAGCATGATCCAAACAAATGGGACTACCCTACCCTAGTTAGATTGTCTATTGATGTGATAAAATGCTGACCGAATCCAATTTGGGTAGGAAATGATTAATTTTATTTACAGGTTACAATCCACCATACAGGGAAGCCAAGGCAGGAACCCAAAGCAAGAACCTGGAGACAGTAACTGAAACAGAGACCATGGAGAAATACTACTTATTTATTTGCTCCCAATGGCTTTCTCAGTCTGCCTTATTATACCATATAATACCACTTTTCTTAGGGGTAGTACTTTCCACAGTGGACTAAACCCTCCAATAGCAATCATTAATCAAGATAAAAATGGTCATAGACATGTGCGCAGACCAATAGGATGAAGGTTCTATCTCAACTGAGCTATCATCTTTTAATTTAATACTAGTTTGTGTTAGTTTGGAAAAAGTGGCCATCACAATGATCAAACGCTAAAGAAGTGATGCTTTGGTAATATATTTCTAAAAAGAATTTAAACCAAATCAAGTAAGTAGAAGCAAAGATGGTAAATACATACTGAATAAGAGAAAAATCTAGGAAGAAAAAAAACAGTAATTCTAAATATTTGTGCACCAAACCTGGATTCATTCAATTTTATGAAACAAATGCTATTAGATATCAAGACACATATCGATACCAACACATTATTATTTCAACATCAATATCTTAATCTCTCCTTAAGTAATATCAACTAGTCAAAATTAAATGAAACCATAGATCAAGTTGACTCGATAGATATTTATAGAATAGTATGCTGAAATTTTATTGAATAGATCACATATTAGGATACAAAGCAACTCTAACCAAATTACAGGAAAGTTGTAATAATCCTTCATATTTTATCTGACTCCAACTATTACAAAAACAAATTTATAGCAAAATAAGTTGCAGAAAATATACAAACTCGTGTAGAGTAAGCAAAACACTACTGAATGATAAATGGGTCAGAGAGATATCAATAAATTTCTAGGATTAGAATTAGGTGGAAATGAAAACAAAATATAGAAGTAACAAAGCCTATCATTAGAGAGAAATGTATACCTTTATGTCTACAATAAATGTTAGAGGAAGCTCAGATAAACAACATAATTGTGAATATTAAAACACTGGAAAAACAATAACCATATACAAAATCAGTAGACAAGAAAATAGTTATGATCAGGACAAAAATTAGTGACATAGAAATGACAAAATTAGTGCAAAAATCAATGAAACAAAGTCTTGGTTCCTTGTTTTTCAGACCCTTAGCTTGAATAACAAATGGACAGAGAAAAGACTAAAATTAAAATAATTAGAGATTGAAAGGTAGTCATTCCATCATATACCAAAGAAATGCAGAAAATTGTGAGAGAATATACCTTAATAATTGATATTCCACTAACATTCAAAGTCTAAAAGAAACAATTGAATTTCTAGATGTATATAAAGTATAAAAAGGCATGAGGACATACATAATTCAAAACAACTTATAACAATAAATAAAACTGAACTAGAAAATAAAATCTCCCATCTAAAAGTAAATGTTTGTTCATATTGATTACAAGAAGAATTCTATGAAATATTCAAAGAACTAATAACAAAACTCAAATTATTGTCTAGCATAGAAATATAAGCTTCTTTCTTCCCAGACTGGCTGGAGTTGGTGAGCTCACAGTAGCTCAGGTAGACTGGTTCAGTAGGTGTACCCATCCCGGTCTTGACCCCTTTGCTCATATTCTCACTCCTCCCACTCTTTAACTGGAATTTGGGACTCAGTACAGTGTTCCAATGTGGATTTCTGCCTCCGTGTCCATCAATATGGATGAAGGCTCTATGGTGATATTTAAAATATTCATCAGTTTGATTACAAGACAAGTCAAGATTGGGCCCCCTCTCCTCTATTGCTTAGGGTCTTAGCCAGGGTCATCCTTGTGGATTCCTGGGAATTTCTCTAGAACCAGGTTTCTCGCTAACTGTATAATGGCTCCCTCAATCAAGATACTTATTCCCTTGCTCTCATCTCTGTCCTTCCTCCTCCTCGACTATCCCATCTCCCCTCCTCTTCCCTTTCCACCCTCTCTTCTTCTTCCACCCCCATACTCCCAATTTTGTGAGGCGATCTTGTCTGTTTCCACTTTCAAGGTGTATCCAAATATGTTTTTCTTAGGGTTCACCTTAATACTTAGCTTCTCTAGGATCATGAACTATAGGTTTAATATCCTTTATTTATAGCTAGTATCCACTTATGAGTGAATACATACCACATTCATCTTATTAGGTCTGGGTTAATTCATGCAGGATAGTGTTTTTTTTTAATTCCATCCATTTGCATGCAAAATTCAAGATGTCATTATGTTTTACCCCTGAGTAGTACTCATACTCATTCCCCTGAATGTGGGTGACAGTTGCATGGCTGAGGAAGACTGGGAGGCCACTGGAAGTGGCACTAGGATTTATTCCTACCACATGTACTTGCTTTTTGGGAACCTATTCTCTTTGGATGATACCTTGCTCAGCCTACATATAGTAGGAAGGGCCTTGAACCTTCTCCAAAGCAATGTGCCTTACCCTCTCTGAAGATTGGATGGAGGTTGTGTACGAGGATGTGTGGAGGGAATGGGAAGAGAGGAGTGCGGAAACTTGGATTGATATACATAATTAAAAAGGATAGCTTGCTTTCTTTTTTAAAAAATAAAAATAAAGAGAAATGCAAGCTTCTAAACTCCAAAAACCAGCATAATCCAGATTCAAAACCACATAAAGAAACAATAAAATAATACAACTGATTTCCCTGATGAACATAGACACATAAACATATTATAAACAATAATATATATTTAAGTATTTGCAACTAAAAATCAAGAATCCTTGAAAATTCATTCATTATGATAAATTTTGTTTCATTTCAGGCATATATAGGTCATCATAAGTAAATCAATAAAAGTAATTCATCACAAAATGTTCTCAAGGACAGAAATGATAAGGAGAGGTGGTTTGAATAAAAAGGCTTCTTAAAAGTCATGTATTTGATTTCTTAGTCAACTTGGTAAAAGCACTACTTGAATGATTAGAGGGAGGAAGTATGTTACAAGGGGTGGCCTTTGAGGTTTCAAAAGACAATTCCATTTCCAGCAACTTTCATTGCTGCCTGAGCATCAGGATGTAAAACTCTAAGCTTATTCTGCAGTACTAAGTCACCCTATGTCCCACCATGATCTTCTTCATGATGACATTGGGCTAAGCCTCTGAAACTGTTACAAAGCTCCCAATTAAATGTTTTCTTTTATAATATTTCCTTGGTCATAGTGTTTCTTCACAGCAATAGAACAGAGACTAAAACATATAATAATCTCAATAGAAGTAGAAAGTCCTTTAATAAAATGCAGCCTCCTTTTTTTATGTGAAAGCCCTGGTGACAGTAAGGAAGAAGTGAGCATTTCTCAATAAAAATTTTGTAAAAAACCTGTGGACAATACCAAAGCAAATGCAGAAAAACTCAAAGCCTTCCCACTGAGATCAGGACTTAGATGAGGATGCCCACTCCCCATACTATTATTTACATCGTGCTTCAAGTCTTAGGAATTTCAGGTAGTGGAAGGTATACAAAGAGAAAAGGGAAAAGTCAAAATATCTATATTTTACACATGACATGATTCTATACATGAGAGATCCAGAAAGCTTTTAGAGATGATAAAGATATTCAGCAAGGTGTCAGGTTATAAAACCCATGAGCACAAATCATTAGCTTTCCTTTATATCAATGACAAAAATACTGAGATATAAATAAAGAATACAATACCATCCAGAGTGGTCTCAAAAATTATTCCTTGATTCAAGTTGAACCATACAGCCAAAGTAATAAACATG
This sequence comes from Ondatra zibethicus, assembly GCA_004026605.1. NCBI lineage: Eukaryota > Metazoa > Chordata > Mammalia > Rodentia > Cricetidae > Ondatra > Ondatra zibethicus. Next base: position 82,161 of record PVIU01005923.1, read on the forward strand.
GTACTGACACAAAAATAGACAAAAAGATTATTGGAAAAGAATAGGAGATTTCTATGAACCACATGAGTGATGGACAAATGCAATAACCCAATGACTGCAGCAGTGGCACACAAGCCTTGACCATAAGCAATAGTTTTCTAAAAGGGATGAAGATCTACTCAACAAGGATAGCATTTCTTGTACTGAATATCTAGCTAACTACTCAGTGCTAGTAATATCATGATTATTGGAGGAGTGTCTATAACTACTAATTTACTAATCCTATATTATCCCTAACAACAATCTATAAACATTTGTCCTTATACTCACAGATACAAATAGTATTTATCCCTTATCAAGAAAACTACTCTTTAAAACACACGAGAGCCCAGTACGGAAAACCACAACTGACCAAAATGCAGTGTTGTGCAGCCAGCCCAGTGTCAATGGATACATCTACAGAACACTCCTGTCTTCAAGGCTAAGTGAATATTGCAGATAGAGGGTGAAAAGATTGTAAGAGTCAGAAGATCAGAGATTTGATGTAAGATTGTGTCTTCCAGTTGCCTCAAAATCTAACCCTGTGAAATCTCACCAATATGATCACCCAAACATCATCTGAACAAGGAAGAAATGAATCAGCATGACAAACTTGATGGGCGAAAGACTAGGGGTCCTTAAAACAACATAATACTTAGTCATCAGTGAAATGCAAATCTAAACATCTCTGAGATTCCATCTTACACCTGTAAGAATGTTCAAGATAAAAAACACTGATGACAACTTATGCTGGAGAGGTTGTGGGGAAAAAGGCAACACTTCTGCATTGCTGGTGGGAATTCAAGCTGGTACAGCCCCTTTGGATATCAGTGTGCCAGTTTCTCAGAAAATTAGGAAACAACATTCCTTAAGACCCAGTAATACCGCTTTTAGGTATATATCCAAAGGAAGCTCAATCGTGCCACAAGGACATGTGCTCAACTATGTTCATAGTTGGTGTAGGACTTCCTTCTGTTTGGGTGTTACTTTCATTGGTTAATGAATAAACTGCCTTAGCATAGTTGATAGGGTGGAATTTAGGTAGGCAGGGAAAACAGAACTGAATGTGGGGAGGAAAAAGGGAAAAGTCAGAGAAGTCATGGATCCTCTGCCTGAGATGGACACTGGTTAGAATTTTCAGTAAGACACTGCCATGTGATGATACACAGATTAATGGAGATGGGTTAAACTAATATGTAAGAGTTAGCCAATAAGAAGTTAGAGCTAATAGCCAAGCAGTGTTCTAATTAATACAGTTTCTGTGTGGTAATTTTGGGTGTAAGCTAGCCGGGCAGACAGGATTAACAAGCAGGCCCTTCCCCTACAACACATAGTAGCACTGTTTGTCATAGCCAGAACCCAGAAACAAACTAAATGCCCCTAGACCGAAGAATGGATAAGGAAAATGTGGTACGTTTACACAATGGAGTACTACACAGCAGAAAAAAATAACAACAGCTTGAATTTTGCAGGAAAATGGATGGAGCTAGAAAACATTATTTTGAGTGAGGTAACCCAGACACAGAAAGACAATTATGACATGTACTCACTCATAGGTGGTTTTTAAACATAAAGCAAAGAAAACCAGCCCACAAACCACAATCCCAAAGAACTTAGACAACAATAACGACACTAAGAAAGATTTACATAGATCTAATCTACATGGGAAGTAGAAAAAGACAATATCTCTTGAGTAAATTGGGAGGATGGGGACCTTGGGGGACGGTTGAAGGGGGGGGAGAGGAAGGGAGGGGAGCAGAGAAAACTGTAGAGCTCAATAAAAATCATAATAAAAAACAGAAAAAAATAACATAATACTACAAGCAACTGAGTAAAACTGTCAGGAGGGGTATTCCTCCCCAGGGAAGAGCACACTAATTGATTGCACAGTGATAAACTGTCAGCTCTGAAAATACCCAAAAAAACCAACATAATATTGATTCAATAGTTTTTATTTATGAATATATATATATATATATATAGTGTGTGTGTGTGTGTGTGCAATTGCAATGTAAACTGGCACAAATTTGAAAGCGAGTTGGGAGTGGTATATAACAGGGTTTTGATGTAGGGAAGGGATAAGAAGAAGTACCATAATTAAATTACAATTTCAAAACTAAACAAAAAAATAAAAATAGAAGAGGAACAAATCCCAAGCTGCCTAATTTTTGAGAAAGATGTCTAAAACTCATTTTGAAAATAGGAACTTATTGATAAACCAATACTATGAGAGCTAGCTATCTGCATGTAGAAAAATGGAACACCATCATTTTCTCAACATGCACAGAAGTTAATTCCTCCTGAATCTAAGTCTCATGATAGGCCTGGACTGCTGAAAGTCTGCATGCTAAAAGCAGGAGTACTCTTAAATATTAGGCACAACTAAAAGCATTTTGAATAGAACTCAAGTTACTAGGGAAATAAGATCACTAGTTGATCAAGTAGGAACTCATGAAATTAGAAAGTATTTTCTGAAAATGAAGCCATGGCCACAGTGAATAAATAGCACAAAGAATGAGTCAAGTCCTTGGTGACCCTACACATGACAGAGGATGTGTAAAATATATAAAAGATGAATACACTACACATGGAGAAAGCAAACAACACAATTTATAGAGACTGGAATGAAACTCTTCAAGGAAGAAACACAAATAACTAGTAAGTCTCTTTAAAATGTTCAGTGACTCTACTCATTGGAAAAAAGCAAATTAAAATAATTTTGAGAATTAATCTTATTTCTATAATAATGTTCATTATAGTAAAAATTGAAAGAATTTTAAATACTGATGAGGATATGGAGACAGGGAAATCTTATCCACTTCTGGGGGAAATGTGAACTTGTCCAACTTCTATTTAAAACAATCTGGAGTTTCCGCAAAAAGCTGAATATAGAAATATCATATGTTCCACCTATATTGCCCTTGCAAATGCACTCAAAGTATCCATGATGTACAGCAGAGATATCTACATCCCAGTGTTCATTGCTGCTCTATTCACAATACCTAGGAAATGGACCAGTATTGATGCTACTCTACTAAGGAGTGAACAATGAACATGTGATGCTTCCAAACATGGGACTTTATTTAGTAGTGAAGACAGAAAATATTTAGGAAGCCATTGATTTGGAAGAAAGTAATAGGAAATACAAGGGAAGGTTTGAAAGGAAGAAGGGTAAAGGAGCAATGATGTAATTACATTAAAATCTAAAGTAAGTAAAAATAAAATCTTTTCAGTAATAAAGAGTTGAAAATAATCTAAGTGAGAAAATCTGGGCAGAGTAAGTAAAGTATGTTCTTCCTTATATCCTGATAAAAGCTGCAAATTCATGTGCTTAAAATAATGTGTTAATAAAAACAGATTCCTAGGCTAGTGAAGTATGCAGTATAACACCTTGACTACTTTTACTTTCAAAGCACTAATAGTATCAATGTTGATCCTTGATTAATATCACATAATATTTCTCCCTTATTTTTATAGAAATCATAAAATGTAATTGATAGTGCTCTGATTTTTTTAATATCAAAGGCTGGATACTAGTGTTTTCAGTTTTATAGGACAGGAATAGGAGAAAACATAAAGAAATTATATGAGAAAATTGATACAAATAAAATATTACTTATAACCATTTTGTCATAGAGATGCCTTTGAAAAAAAAGTCATAAGAGAATGTGAAATGTGTATTAAAATCTTTGTTTATGGTAACATTACCTAAATGTCATAATTTTAAATTTAAAAATATGATTTTACTGTTGATCACAAAAAAAATACCTACTAATAGGTTTGTTAATTGCATTGAGTGTACGATCATATTCTTGTTAGACAACTCAACTAGGTTCTCATAATTTACATTATATATGCATTTATTTGGAATTCAATGGATATGTCATAAAAGGTTTTGATTTGGTCCTAGGATGCATAAGTAGTGGTCCTAGCCTGAAAGTAATCACTGTGATGATTTATGAACAAAAATCACCATGTAATTTGCTAGTGAACATGCTGTCCTCACAACAACTATATTGGCTTAACAAAACTTAAAAAAGAGAACAGCATAATAATACAATTTTATTCACATGAGTATATTGCAGAGAATTGCTCATCCCCCCTGATAGCTCTGTTTATATCTAGTGAGTACAAAGATTGTTGTTGCTACCATAGTCAAAAATTTGATCTGAATATAAAAATTTAATTCTGAGAGGAAATTTAGTGGAATAAGTAGGAAGGAAGTGAGCCAGGGATAGAAATTCAATAGGATCCCTATGGTGATGGTAAAAGGGAATTGACATCCCATAAACAAAAATGCACAGTGGTTAAACACGTAGTCCTAACACATCTATTTCTGTATTAGAGCAGATGTAATGCCTGTTGACTGTTGCCTTTTAAATTTCCCTTCCTTTCCTCTTCAGAGCTTTCAAACAGCAATAAATCTTACAATACTTGTAACACTTCCACAGCCCATTATTTAAACATACCAGGATGTTATGCTTTCCATTGTACTTATATTGCTATGTGTTCAATTTTAGTATGTTTAGTAATTCAAATTAAAGCAAATAATCTCATAAATTTTATGGATCTAAGAAAAATGCTATATATCAAATACTTAAAAATAATGTAAATTCAAATTTGACTAATCAGTTATTCACAACTTTTGAATTATGAGGGACATTTAGGTTTATTTCCTGCATCCAGATTATTATTTAATATATACTTCTTTTATGTTTATTTTTAAGATTGTATTTTAGGTACAGCATTTCTCCCTTCTCTCTCACCCATCAATGCCCTTCCATATAACCCTTTCTGCTCTCCTTAAAATTAATGGCCTCTTTTTATAGAACTCTTTAAAATGTCTACATTGTATTTTATCAATGTGAATGTAATTGTTTTGTGTATGTATATAGTCTACACAAAATATACTCTATGTACTTATCAGATACTGCAGAGTTTTCATTGGGTATAAGTACTTGACTAGAAACAGTACTTAGTGGAAAATAGGTGCTGTCAACAAAATTTGCACTTGTTACATGATAGGAATGATGTAATTGATTTAAAGTAATTCAGTGTATTCAAACATGGATGTCTATTACCATTATACTTACAGAGAAATGACTAGATATATTTTTACTTATTTCTATTTTTAATGATATAATATTTATCTTATTTTAATGTCTTAATATGATTATATAATTTCTTCTTAATCATATTTTAATGGAAAAATAAAACTTCATTTTGACATAAATTATCTGAGTTTGGATAAGAGTCAGATCAAAATCTTATCAGAATAAATATGTTCTTTAGATTTTTGAAATTGTTTTAAAAATAAGATCATGTCAAATCTCAGTTTATATGCATCTTAAAAAACCATTTCATAAAGGCGTATTTATGAGTGTTGTGAGTTTTGAATTATTTCATATATGTATATATTTTGTATCATCTCCTTGCACACTTGCATATAGTTATAAGAGTCCATGAGAGCTTTTGGAAATGTCTATAATGTATTTTCCTGCATAGTCAAATAAAACATACCAAATCCTAATACTCAGTATTTAGGTGGCTTGTATATAAAATACATATACATGAAACACACAGATCTAAAGCATTAAAGCTAACATCTACTTACATGAGAAAATGTGATGATATTTGTCTTTTATTCTCTGGGTTGCTTAGAATGGTTGTTTCTAATTTGACTTATTTGCCTGAAATTTTCATAAACTATTTTTTGAGAACAGGTGAATTATCACAATTCTGTGAATGTAGCACCATTATTCATGAATCAGTTTTGGACAACTAGGATGTTTCTACTTTCCATGATAAACAGAGTGTCAGTGAGTATTGATGAGCAAGTATGTCTGTAGTCGATGAAGAATTTTTGGGTATATTCTCAAGAGTGGTTTAGCTGTGTGATGCGGTAGATATACTTTCAGCTTTCGATGAATTACCATGATGACTTCAAAAGTAGCTCCAACAGTGAGCTCTTCTACCAGTAATGGCTAAGTATCCCCTTTCCCTACATACTCAACATCATCTGCTGTCATTCATTTCATTAACTTTGTGTATTCTTTATTTTCATATTTTAAGTTTATAATTACTATATTTACCCTTTTCTTTTTCCTAACTCCATACCCTCCCAGTTACACTCCTTGCTCTCTTTCAAATTTTTGCCCATTTTTTGTTAATTGTTGACATTGGTGATGATGGCAGTAGTGGTAATCGTGTGTGTGTGTGTGTGTGTGTGTGTGTGTGCATGTTCGAATATATATAATTATTCATATTCCTTGGTGTGAGAGGTCCTTCTGTCTATGTGTTGCTTACATTGGTTAATTAATAAAGAAACTTCCTTGGCTTGTTAATAGGGCAGAACTTTGGTAGGCGGAGAAAACTAAATGGCATGCTGGGAGAAGGAAGGCAGAGTTAGGGAGACACCATGGAGCTGCCAGAGACAGACAAGCTGGATTTTTCCCAGTAAGCCACCGCCATGTGGCGATATACAGATTAATAGAAATGGGTTAAATTGAGATGGAAGAGTTATCCAATAAGAAGCTAGAACTAATGGGCCAAGCAGTGACTTAATTAATACAGTTTCTGTGTGATTATTTTGGTCTTGGGCAGCCGGGACAAACAAGCGGTCTTGCAACAATTCCTAACTATAGGAATATATTTATTATATAATCGATATATATGGCTAGATGATAAATATGTAGGTAGGTAGGTAGGTAGATAGGTAGAGATATATTCCTAACTACTTGATTACAAACATTAACTGAAAGATGATGACACCAAGAAACATATTAATGTGGATGGGGGATCATGGCCATTCTCAGGGTGTAAAATGATATCCCAAAGTAGTTTTAATTATCATTTCTCTGTTGGTTTTAAAGTGTTTCCCAGATATTTGTGTTTCATTTCTTGCAAAGTATTTATTTAGTTCTATGCCCCACTTTTAAATCGGGTTATTTGCTCTCTTGATATCCAGGTAGCTAGTAAGGAATCACTGGGAAGAGGGGATCGTCTAAGAAAAAAGACATAAAATATAGTACTATGAAATGATATAATGGAAATTAGAACAGGAATGTTAAATGGTATGGGAGGGTAGAATAGAAGATATGGGTAGGAATACCTAACAATGAAGGTCATTCAAAAACATATATTGAAACCAACTACTACATAAGCTTCCAAATGTATATGTATAAAGAATTTAAATGGAATTACCATATAATGGAGAAAAAATACTCCAGCTAGGCATCATATGTTGTCCAATACAATCTCCAGTATGAGGAATGGGTTATATATTTTGGATCATTAGTCAAAAGAATTCTGTAGAATCCCAAAATTCTACAGGCCATTGCCAATGTATGATTATCTTCCATATTTTGACAGTAAGACCCAATTGATGAAGGTGCCACATAATTATGGCACAAAATATGGAGTAATCTAGTTTCTCCCCATAGTAGGAAGCATTTGTAGTGCTAAAAGATGCTAAACACACTATCATAGGAAAAAAATAATCAATCTCAACTTAGCTATGAACCCCAATAACTGTAATAATGACCTGCATACAACATATGTTCATTGGTGTATTAGCTGCAAGAATGACTGGGAAGTTACAGTCAATTTCTTTCGGACTTAAAGTTCATCACATGTGATCAAATTCATATCTGTACTGTTAATGAGGCCAAGAACTGGAGACTATACAGGTCATGAGTCCTATAGGAATATCTACTACTATTGTCCGCTAAAGGAACATTGCAAAAAAATGACTCCTAATGACCTATTACTATATACAGAGATCAATGTATCACTCAGCACTTACCAGAGCAACTTCTTCTTGCAGTAGGTGGTAATTAACACAGAGTCCCATGGTTAAACAATGAGTAGAGAGTGAGAAATTTTGGAGTGCTTAGCCACAAATAGAATATCTTTAACATAGTCCTCCCATCACATAGATTCTCAGCAATCTATGTGGAAATAAGTGATGTGATAATCAGGAGAGTCAAAGACAGTTTTAAGGAAACAGTATTTTCCAGATCAACATGGCAAATGCACATAAGAAATCACAAAGACTGTGCCCTGAACAAGTTAAAGGCATACAAGAACTCAGTATGAATGAGGTAAAATGGACACTTGTCCTACTACTGGACAAGAAGCTATTAAAAATAATACCTTTCTATTATTTCTACGTGGAAAAATAACTTTTCTTCAATGGAGTGACACTTGGTATATAAATCACAGTCCAGGGAAGACTCCACGCAAATCAAACTTTAATTTTCAATGGCTTCATTTTTTTCTTTCTCTTTATTTTCTTTTAAAAAAGAAAGAATATGAAGTTGTATGGGTATGGAAATGAAGAAGATCTGAAAGGAGCTGAGGGATGAGAAAGAATATGATAAAATTCTTTATCATACTAACATAGTATATTCATAAAACTAAATACAACTTTAAAACAAGAAAATAAAACAAACATGTAATGTAGAAGTGATATATAAAATGCATGGGAGAGAAAATTCAGAGAGATGTTTCTATAATTTTCCAAGTTAAATTCCTTGAAGGAAGTCATTGGTCTTTGATCACTTAAAGGGCCAATCTTCTATAAAATCATGTTGTGTACAATAAATAATAAGTATTTTTGGATAAAATAGAAACATAATTTATCAATGATCACCTCTGCTTTAGATCATAAATGATGTTACTTTTCTGATGTATATATTTGAAAGTTATACAAGAAGTGTCCTCAGGCAATGGTATTTCTTATCAGTGAACTATTATTATGTGCTAAATTACTCTGAGGTAAGCATCTAGTTTATCACATATAAAACAGCAAAAACAAAACAATATTCAGTAAAACAACTTGTGCTTCCTTACCTCAGTCATTGTACAATTCACAGAGCATTTCCACATAGATAAAGTGAACAAGGTAGTCAAGAATTAATTGTATAGGCTTCTTACTTAATAAACACATAGCAAAGAATTCCTGTTTGCACTAGGAGGGATAGTCAAGATGCAGCTGTGTATCACTGACTGCCACAGTTTTGTCATTTGGATACAATCAACTAGCATGTAAATACAATAAGAAGCAAGTAAACTGTGCATGTGATAAGTAAAAACAAAAAAAATCTTTTAACAAAAGAACTGTAGATAGGAAGCTTATGAGTTGAATCAACCAGTACTCAATTACAGTTATCAATGGAGGATGTCATGAAGAAATTTCATTTAAAAATAAAGTCTGAAAGGTACTTCGATGGAATTTCCTATTGGGATTGGATGGATTATCTGTGCCAACAAGCTTACATACCATTAAGAAAAAGGATGTAATGGCATTTATACTCTCGGTTAAGAGCCATCAGTTGAATTGAAAATGCTGTCGTTAGATGGTTAATGCCTGGATAAAAACATGAACGCTTTCCAATTCATTGTAAAACTGTATTTTTGGAAACCATCTCTTTGCTCAGTTCAAGCAAATGTTAATACAATCGCCTACTCTTTATAAAGAAAATTTATATAACATGTACAGCATGATTTCATGTGTTCTGATTGCAGCTATGCTTTGATTTGATTTGTGTGTTTTCTGCATGTTTCCTAGGACAGTCCCCTGGTCTTACAGTCTGACAGGAACGTAACAGTGAATGCAAGAAACCACATGGGGCAGCTCACTGGACAGCTGGCAGTCGGTGAGTGTTCGGAGGTAAAGTCTGTTCATTCTGTCTTACTCCATTTTAGATTCTGTGGTCAAGCTGAAGTACATCAAGTTGTGTTCCTTCTCTAATTCATTACTCCTAAGTTTTAAAATGTATTATTTTCCTTGAAATATTTTCATAGTATATCAAAATAGGTTTAGAAAACACAGGCAGTAGGTTGCATCACATGCTTGTATATTCTTTGATATTGTGTATTTTCTGATGAATAGTACATATATATAAACAATTGTAAAATTTTTGACTATAGTAAATATTAGTACTTCCTTTATCTGACGGACATTTTTGTTAAGATTATGTATGAAGGATTTAATATCTGAAAGACAAATTAAAGAGAAAGAATACCAAAGCTTCTTGTTTACTTCCTTCATCTTCTGAAATAGGGTGTCACATAGACTAGATTGGCCTCAAACTGGCTGTGTAACTGAGGATAAGCTTGAACTCTTGACCTCTTGACTCCACCTCCCACACTCTGTTAATGCTGCAAGCACTGCTGGGGATTCGATGAAAGGCTTCCTGCATGCTAGGCAAACAATCTACCAACTGAGAAACATCCTCATTCCTTAGTGGTTTCACTTGTATTGTCAAATAAATTTTAATTTAGCTATTAACATTTTATCAAAATAGCCTGTGTAATTATTTCACACCATTTTTATAAGAAAAAGGACAAATCAGTTGTAACTATGTAAATGATACATACTTGATATGCATATGTTATTAAAATATTTTTATATAGTATATATGGCCCATGATAAAACTACATGATATTATCATTGTTTCACTCAAATTTTACATTGCTATTATCTGCATTTCTATATTTAGCTACATCATTTATTATCTGTGTGATATTCACATAGTGGGAGAGGGTCAAGTTAAGTTTGAGGAATGAATTACCTTATTTTAGTGAGAAATTAATTTTTTCAATATTTATAATTGAATAATAGAGATATAATAATTACAAGATGTTGGCACCATTTGGAGTCCTGGCCTTCAGCTGCTCTTCCCTGTTAGAGATCTTTCCTTTCCTTCTGATTTGAGTTACTGAAAGCTGTGTCAAAATTGTTTACCAGCTCTGCTTCACGAGCACACGTTGCCATGTTGCCTTGCCTTGAGGATCATAGGGTAAGGTTTTCACCTGTTGGCTCACCTGACTGTTTGGTATATAAGCCTCCATGGTGCTATTGAATAAAGGGCTTCTTACCAGTGACTAGAGGTCCATGTCTGTGCTGTCTCTGTGTGTCTTTGTGTGTTTCAACCTCCAGCCCCTTGCCCGAAACTCACAAACTGTATGGTAGCACATAGAACACAGACAGGTGTTGTGCACTGCACAAGATATTTATAAGTAGGAATATTAACTATGTCTACCCCCTTTGCAGAAATATAAGATTTTTGATATATTATATGCTTTAATAAAGGAAAAGGGTTAGTTTGCCAGGAAATATCTATTATTTGTTATAATAGCATATTTTGTGATAAATTAAAATAGATTACTTATGAAAGGGTGCTTAGATTCACAGCAGAGCACTGGGCTGAGCTCCCAGAGTCCAAAGAGTGGAAGTGAGACTATGAGCAAAGAGGTCAAGACCATAATGGGGACGCCCACTGGAACAGCTTACCTCAGCTAATGGTCATTCACCAACTCCAGCCAGACAGGGAAGGATTCAGCATCTAATTAAACTAACCCTCGAAATGTGGGTGACAGTTGCATGTCTGGGGAGACTGAAGCCACTGTCAGTGGGACCAGTATTTATCCCTACTGCTTGTACTGGCATTTTGGGACCCATTCCCTTTGGATGAATGCTTTGCTCAGTCTGGTTGTAGTAGGGACTGCCTTGATCCTTCCTCAAAGCAATGTGCATTACCCTCTCTTAGGAGTGGATGGGGGTAGGGTGGGCTGAGGGGAAAGGCAAAGGAAATGGGAGGAGGAGAGAAAGTGGGAATTGGGATATGTACGTAAAATGAAAGAAGGTAGTTTGTTTTTGTTTTTGTTTTAAATAAAAAATAGAAAAAAAGAAAGGGGGCTTAAAGTAATTTCACTAAAAATTAAAGGAATGAAATATTTCCATGCATTCGTAAGTGTGCCAAAATCATCAAACCGTCAATGACAATTTGTGATTGTTTTGAAATTGTATAAGATGACCTGAAGAACTGGGTCTAAGATGAGGACATTTTCCAAGTCAAAATTTACTCATAGTTAAATCTACTTAGTAGAATAGAATTTTCTATTCCATTCAATTCAAGATAGCTGAAGTGGTTCTTAGTGAAAGTGTAAACAGATAAATTAAAAATACACAGACCACATTGCAAAATCCACTGTCAAATAATAGTTGCATGATTCCTGCCTGTGGCATGAAACAGCTGTTTGATTACAGGGTGTGTAGACAAATTCCATCTGCATGCTTTTACGCATGGAATATAAAGAATATATTTTGTTTGCATTTTAACTATTCTTGCAAACTCTTTCAATGTAATATTAATAGTATTCAAATGAGAGAAAAGAGAAAAAGAGAGGGAAAGAATAGTTGCTTATTTTTAATGAATAATTATATAGACAATTAGAAATACATTTAAATTAAGAAAACTAACCTAAAATCTGGTGATTCGAACACAATGTTGTTGAATTCTAGATTTTTAATTTCCTTTCTAACAAACAAGGATAAAATGCATATTAACATAGAGAGTAATAATATATTAAATAATCTTGTATATTCAGATGTGTTGGGGCACCCTTTGAATCCTTTTACCTGGGTGTTGGAGGTAGACAGATATCCTATAGCTTGAGGTCACTCCTGTCTACATAGTGAATTATAGGTCAGCGTGGACTACACAGTGAGAACTTGTCTTAAACACAAGCTTAAATAGCAGAAGTCAAAGTGTCTCTGGTTATCTACCATTTCAGCGGATTCTAAGAAAACAAATTTTGGAGATCAAGTTTTCCCTTTTCTAAAATAGGTATGGTACTTATCTTGAATAATGCTAGAAAAATGGGAGTGGTTTTGATGTCTTTAAAGGCAAGCTATAGTTAAATGACAATTGTGTCATTATTTTGGTGGTGGTGTTTGTAATTATTACTTTTGTTACAATTCATTGCTATTTTGTTAACAATGCCATGATAACTTTCTATCACATTTTCTTCCTGATGGTAGTTAAATGAGGTATATCATCATCATGACTGTTACCATGTGTCTATGTAAACATCACAGATAATCTACACACAATGTATTGTAATTAGAATTTTCAAAAGATAATTTTCCTTCCTATAGTTATTAAAGATGAATACATTCTCAAAATATATTCAGTCAGTTATTTAAAAGCAAAACAAATTGTGGTGACATGGGTAACTTTTAAAATCCTCTTTTCCTCCATTTTCTTTTCCATTTAGGTTTTGTTTGGGGCATGGCATCTATTGTAATTCTTAGGTGAGATGCTGTTTGTTAATTTAAAATATACTCCCTAATCAGCATATAGTTACAGACTAGAATTTCAATTTTTCTGCCAATATGATATTACCTAACAGTATATTGATTTCTAATGAAGTTCACTATAAATTCCTGCAGATAGTGATTATTTTTCCAGATTTTTATTTCTATATTGTACTGGAAAAGGAAAGAAAAGAAAGTCTACCTCATTACCAGTCATTTGTTTCATTATGCCCTCTAAGATGCTGTTTAAGAGCTATGAACAAACCAAGTGTCTGTCTACCTTGAATCCTGTCTCGCTTCTTCATTATAAGCCAACTTTCCTTCTTACTCCATGGAAAAAGAGAGCTATAATTCAATCCAGACATGTGACATGTGTGGTATGTGAATTCTCATACTATTTTTCTATCTTTGAAATAGAAACCAAATTATTCCCCTTCCATAATGAATAGAAAATACTATATATATTTATACATATATATATATATTTGGATGTATATCTGTATTCATACTCTGTTGATAACTTGGGAGGCTGGCTCCACAAGACTATCTTCCAGGGTATAGGTCAGAAGTCAGAAAGCAGTGAAGGGAACTTAGGATAATTCTTAATCTGAGGGAAATGGCTCATATGCATGCTGTTTTATCATGTCTTTTTATTGTTCTGTCTCTATTCTAATTCTGATGTCCTAAATCTAATTTCTCCTAGCTTCTCCTCTCCTAGTCTCAAAACTCTCCTTTCCCAAGAGTCTTGAAGCAATGAAATATTGCAAGAGTTACATCTCTTTGTCAAATCACATTCCTATTGTAAGCAATAAGGAGCTGAGCTATTTACCATGTCAACACAAGGTTTAAAGGTTTCAGGAGTAAGACTGAAATACAGGCAAATGGTGGCACAGTGTCCATAGGTCTTTTATTGGCATGTTCTTCTTAGGGTGCTTTGTGTAGCAACCTTTGTTGAACACCTGTTACTTTGATCTTGTGTTTAACTGTAAGGTTTTAGACTTAAACGATCTATTTACAAAAAAGCCATTTGTCTAGTTTGAACTTCCTCTAATGTAAAAATGAGCTAATTGTGTGCAGTTCATCTGAGCAGATGGAGCAAAACAGGCTTTTAGGTGTCTATAATCCTGTCAGACAATAGATCTAGTTATGAATCATATCCTAGAGTATTTTCTATATATGTAAATTATACAGCTTAATGAGAAGCCATCTTCTTAACCATCCACAGATATATGTGTGCCCAGTAGATGGACTATTTTCAAGAGATAAACACAGAAGCTGCAGGAAAATGCTCAAAGCTATTCCTAGGGAAGAATTGGAGTGGAACAGGAGAGAAGTTACAGATACAGGCAAATGGTTTTCAAAATCAGCCATCCTTTAAACCTTGCTAATCATGATTATCTCCATCAGAATCTGGTGGATTGACACCTGATTTCTCAATTGTCATATGCTATGTACTTCCATGTCCCCTACAATGCTCACTTTCATATACACTTCAAGTATACTCAATCTAAATCATTTTACACTTTGGGTACCAAACCAAATTTGACAAATATTTTCTGTGAGCTTATAAAGATCCAGAGTTTAAGCCAGGCGGTGGTGGCGCACACCTTTAATCCCAGCACTGGGGAGGCAGAGGCAAGTGGATTTCTGTGAGTTAGAGACCAGCCTGGTCTACAGAGCTAGTTCCAGGACAGGCTCCAAAGCCACAGAGAAACCCTGTCTCGAAAAAACCAAAAAAAAAAAAAAAAAAAAAGATCCAGAGTTTATGTTAAAATAGGCTATTTAATATCAGAATTTGCCTACCAAATCTACAATTCCAATTTTTCATGACCATTCTAACTTTGGAAGTGATAAGTATGAACTCAGGCTTCTTCCTCCAAATTTCTCTTCTTGGAATAAAGTTGAGAAACAGCAATGAGATTGTTGAGAATGTTAAAGAATGTACAGCATACCAAGGTCAGACTCCTTGAAGACAAAGTAAGACCCTCTTTACCAAGTCTCAAAATCACTTTCCAAGTCAACGTTTCCTATTATTTTATCTATAATTATGTTTGTTAACAAAACATTCATTTCTGTATAGGAGGAAAATGGAATATGGTTTCAGGTATGATATGATCATATGTGTTAGGAGCCTGATGACATTTTTTCATGACTTTCAAACAATGTAGATTCAGATATGGACCATCTTTGTGAATCCCATCTGATATTCTTAGAGAACCATTGCAATGTGATATACGATATAAGTCATTTCTTTGTGGCAGTGTAAATAAAAGAGCCTTGTACTTTTGATATAAAATTTGTAAATGATGATTCATAGTGTGGTTTACTGAAGATATACATAAACATACATGCATGTAACAACAATTAATAAAGAACCAAGACCGTGATTTTAAAAGAGAGTAAGGAGAACTATAAAGGAAAGGTAGTAGAGAGGAAAAGGAAGAGAGGAATTATATAATCATATTATTATCTCAAAAACAAAAGAAAAATAAATGTCATATATTGCAAAACATGACTAAGAAAAGCAATCTTGACTTTTGTAATACCATCCTGATATTTAATATAATAGATGTAATTACATTTAAACTTAGTTTAAATATAGTAACTTTAATTTCTCCCAGTTGGTTGCTGTTTAATAAATCTTAGATACCTAAATGGAGGCACCAAATTTAATATTTCATTTTTATAGCATCGAATATTTCATATTATGCTTTTTACACTTACACTATCAAAATATTTCCACAAAGCAGTATTTATTTCTTTTCAGTTGTTATGATGATATACTCTTAGAGAAGTAACTGAAAGGAAGTCCAAGCTGGCTACCATTTCAGGGCAGTAGAGGCTCAAGGATTTTGAAGCTGCTGGTCCTGTCACATCTGCATTGAGAAAACAGAGCAATGAATGCAAATGTATTAGTTCTCAACTTGAACTCTCTGCTCTATAAAGCCCAGTATCTCCTGCTTAGGGAATGGTACCACCTTAATTAATACAATCCAGGTTATTTCCCACAGACATGACCAAAGGTCCATCTCAGCAGATTCTTCCAAATGGAAATTTTACCTACTAACAATCACGAAGGCAGAGGATGAAGCTAATCTGGATTTTCACTCTCTTGTGACATTATCCAGTCTATACATAAAGGACTCAGATAGAAAGATAACTGAAAAGTTTAACAAAGAAGAATCTTAATAAGTAGAACTTATTTATAATTATTTCAAAACATTAGTTAACCCCCCTCACTTGAATGTCAGTAGTGACTCTTGAGGAACTTCAATGGCTATTTGTACAGTTCTGTGTCTTAAACACTTAGTGAAACTTGCCAGCATGCCAAGTCTGCATCATTATCTGAGGAAACAATAAAGATAACTTGGCGTGTAGGAACTGGAATATCATTCTGGATATTTCTTTTTAAGGGATGCTTAAAACCAAAATCCTGTGCTTCAAATAGCATCTTATCTATTATTTTTTCTTTATTTTTAATCAATTGGGAAAATGAATTCTGAAAGAATTAGCCTGGCTGGGCGGTAGTGGTGCACGCCTTTAATCCCAGCACTTGGGAGGCAGAGGCAGGCAGATCTCTGAGAGTTTGAGGCCAGCCTGGTGTACAAGAGCTATTTCCAAGACAGACTCCAAAGCTACTGAGAAACCCTGTCTCACAAAACCAAAAAAAAAAAAAAAAAGAATAATTAGCCTCTGGCAGTGCTAGTATCATTCTCAAGAATTATTTAGTCACGTTTTATATTTTCCAATTAATAAAAAACAGCGGTTTTATACCCTATTTTGAGCCGACCTTCTATTTTCAGCTACTATCAGTGATTATTGTGTGAATATGACCTTGAGTTTCACAATAGGCTAGATTCCCTGGCAATAAGAAAATCTAGGTACCATTTGCAAGATAATAAACAAGGTAGTATTTGTATTTAGTACAGTTTTCTTCTTTCCATCTGTTTTTTCCCCAGTGTTTTAGTTCATGCTTGCAGTTCTAAACACCACACACTGTAAATGTCGTGGTAGTCAGCTGCTACAGCAGACTTGATTCTGGCTAATTCAGAGAACTAAAGAAAGTTTTGCCTTGTCTGTCTAGGAAGTCTTAAGAGGAAACCAAACTCACAGGACAGGAATAATAACTCACCTGGTATAGAGATTCAAGATATAAGTTCAATGAAAAACTGTTAAAAGGTGTGTAGATATGTACAGTTTCACTAATCATAGTATTACAAGTAAATTCATATGATTTGTACTATATGTCAAGATGGTACACAGAGTAATTTCTAGTTTTCAAGGAAATATGGTTTAACAATTAGCCGTATTTAGTCAGCTAAATTCTCCCCATGTATCGCCTAGATGGTGGAGGAACTTCCACCGGCATCTCACACGCATAATGCAACGGCTCACCTCCTATAACAGACTCAGAAAATAAAATACAAAGTTCCCATGAAAGTTTTGCAATGTTCCCTGGGTGTAGTATTGTTGTATTTATGCTAGTGATTGAAATTTTCACTACACATAGATCTACACATATATAATTCTGAACACTTGACCAAACCTCTGGGTGTTCCTAATGGAAAAAAAATAACTGTATTATGCTAGACTGTCTCCATGTCTCTTCTCCACTACGTTAAGAGCAAAAGGTTACTTTTTACCTTTAGTGTGGGAAATTGTTTGATGAACCTTCTGATAACTTACATTCCTCAATGTTCAGTGATCCTAACAAAAATGACCTTGTATTTTTTAGGTCTTTTGCATTTTAGGTTCATACATGCAGCATTTTTTAAGTCAAGAATGTAAAACTAAGTCATCATCCTAGATATTCTATTTTTTTTCAATTCTTGGCTCTTAAAAAGGATTTTAATTGAAATTTAATCCACAGAATAATTCAACGAGCCCAATTAACTTTTTGTGTGTCACTACTAAACATCAGCATGTTTTGTGCCTAGATGAATGAGAAAAATGTAGATGAGGGTTTTATAATAAATATTTAAAGACCCATAAAGTGACATGTAATCTTGTGTTACAGCAATTACCATGAACACCTGGGAATCATTAAATTGACTGCAGATGGTGTAGGAGAGATAAAAAGTAGAGGATACATATTACCCTCACGTAATAAATTTATGGTTTTTGTCCTTGGCTTATTTTCATATGACTTAGACATATTATAATTGTCTTGCAAAACTCAATAGGAATGCATATTTTCTTTGAAATAAGCTATGGAAATCTTAGGGAATAGATTAAAGATGAAATCTATTCAGGTTTAATGCTACCTGTTAATGTTAAGTGATTAATGAGTTGTTGATTTTGATCATTATTAATTGTTTAATTAACTCATTAATATTAGTTAAGTTGATGTAAATCAGTTTAAAATTAATTAATCATTCTGGAAAAGATGTAAGTGGAAACAGATGCCTATTATATTCAAGAGCAAGATGATAGGCTTAGAAATTAGGATGTTTAATTGAAGGAACTTGAAGAAAAGACACTGCATTCAAGTTCTGAAAAGTTTGAAAAGAGAATCCTGAACTATTACATGAACACTCACATTTTTATGTAATGTGAAACTTTCACTGTATTTTGGAAATTGAATTATTTTAAAACAGAAAAGATAGGCTTACCCAAGTATTCGTTAAATTATCACTTTAAAAAATAAAAGCATAGACTCAGGAAATATAAGCATATATTTTTGCTACAGTTGGACATACAGTTTTGGTGATTGCTTTTTAAGCTCTGTCTTCTGTCTTTCCAGGCTCCCCAGTCTCTTGATCTATCACTGCAGGTCTGCTATCTATGTCCACTTAGGAGTGCTCCACGTCACCTTGCTAAAGATTGTTCCACAGGCACTGATATCTACTCCTATGGTTAGCGGTGAACAATCTGAGAAAATGTCAGTGGATGGTCATTCCTTCCCTGATAGAAAATAGTCTGAAATTACCCTCTTTTCAGTCAGAACATAACCTTTAATGTATAGTCTGTGATAATCTATCATTCTCAAAAGAGAAAATTGACTATTTGGGAATAAGGGTAAATGGATCAAGTGATAAATGATGCTTCTTTAACAACACATCATATAAGTGACACATTTCTCCAAATTACCAGTACCTACAGATGTCAGCACCCTTATATATGTGTAAAGGAAATAGCAAGGCTAAAGGAAATATGCTGAAGCAAAGAGTATTGCTAGAAGACATGAAAAACAAGGACACAGTCCTAGGCTTGAAGCTGGCAGTTCCTAAAAAGTAAATTAACATTAATTTGAATAGATATAATCTAACCAATTATTTCTAAATTTACAATGGTAGAGAAATCAATGGCTAGACAGATAAGCATTTTTTAAACTCTGTAACAATAGAATATGTTTTATTCAAAGGATGATTCAAGCTCAGTGTCTTAAATTTTGAGAAGACATGCAATGAAATGCATGTTGAAGAATCACAAAGCTTTGTATGGAACAAAAAACAAAGATAACCAAATGCAAAAGTATACTACTGTGTTTCATATTTTAGATTTGATACTAGGTCTTGTGACTATATGGCAACCAAAATTGATGTTTCTGAAGCTTAGTCACTAGGCCAATCTTTGCTTTTAATAAATCTTCATTTGTAGACCTAAGTTTTCAGGGACATTTGTGTTCAACACATAATTACTTAATTGAATATACAATTTTGTGTGTTTTCCTTAATAGAAAATTCTATGGAAATTCAGTTAATGGTGAACAAAATTCACAAATGTATGATTATAGTACACACACACATGCACACATACACAAAAATGTGTGTATATATCTAAATAACATTTGGGAGGCTGTTGAGAATATTGTTTCCAGATCACTAGCTAGCATTATTAACTGCCAATCATAGAAAGAAGGGTAGGCCTTGGGAGTGACTGCGACTTATGTTAGTGTAGATCTATTAACTATAGTAGCTGTTTTCTAATACTTCATTCTTCCTATTGTTTAATTGTTTTATTTTCTGTATATGTGTGTATGTTTTATGAATGTATGCCACATGTATATGTCTGAGAAGCCTGAAGAAATCTCAGAAACTCATTCAGCTGGATGTAAAGAGAGTTGTGTGCTCCCAGGTGAGGGTGCTAAGAACGCAGTTTGAATTAGTTAGAGCAACATTCTTAACATCTGAGTCATCTTTTTGGTCCTCTGTTGCTGTTCTTATTAGTAGTTTTGGAGAATTTCTAAGTCAGATATTATGTATATCAGAAGAATAAAGGGCATTTGAAAAAGAAAAATGATCAGAGGAAAAGGAGAAAATAGAACATCTGTTTCATGCTATTTGCCTCTTTATAATACACAGTTCACAATAATGAAACAGTATTGGAAAGTTTTCAACAGAAATCTCTAAGATTTCAGTTTTGTTCTCATTTCTGTGATGTCTGTAGGACTGGGAATCAAATCCAGGACCCTGTTCATAGGAGGCAAGCATTCCACCACTAATCTACATGCCCATCCCTTGCCCTGTTGCGGCAGCTACCGCCTCCTCCTCCCCCTCCTCCTTCTCCTCCCCCTCCTCCTCCTCCTCTTCCTTTTCCTCCTCTTCTTTCTCTTTCTCTTCATCCCCCTTCTCCTTCTCTTCCCCTTTCTCCTCTTCTTCCTCCAGTTTGTCCTCCTCTTCTTCCTCCTCCTTTTCCCCCTCTCCCCTTCTTCTTTCTTCCTGGTCCTATGCCTAAAGTTCTTAGATAGCCCAGACTGATTTAGACTTGACATCCTCCCCCTCGGCTACAATTAAAAGTGTGCTGAAGTTACAGGCTTGTATTACCTCATCAAGTGAATTAGTATGGCTGAATTAAAATATCAAAGCAGGTCTTAATTACATTGCAAAATTTTCTGCATTATTATCTCTAGATATTTGGCTGTATGTTTTAATGAAGTCAAGAATATTCCATTCTGACTCAGTATATTTGTTTTTGATAATGATCCAACAACTTTATGAGGAAAGGAAATTTTTTGACCTTTCATTCATGGGTTATTTGATACTTTCTGTTCTCAGTTTACACTATTACTATATGATCTGTAAATGTTTACAAATACATTGGTGTAATAATTTATAAGTATTCTGCCTTCTTTAATCCCAGTACAAAACAATTTGAGCATGTTAATTAATGATATTTTGCCATGAACACACACTCCATTAACCTAGCGCTTGGACAGTGGAAGCAAACAGATCATCCTCATCTATGTAATGAACTTAAGACCATCCTGACCCCCTCAGGACAAATAAATAAAACATAGGAAACCTAATTTTTCTCTTGTTGTACTATTAATAAAAATAATCCAAGAGCAGAGCATAGTGGGTAGTTCTGAAATGTCATTCTTTTCTTCCCATAATTGCTCTGATGGAGTTCCCTGTGTTTCTCATTATCAGGTTCATTGCACACCTGGTAAGTGAACAGTTTTTAATCGATCTTAAACGTATTTCAGCATTCTAATGATATTCGAGGAGTTTAGATCATTATATCTAGGGAATAAAGCCTTCAGTAATTTACACTAAGAAATTAATCATAGTTATTTATATAAAGCTTTGAGATATCATACTCACAGTAATTACAAATATAAAATTTATTGAAAATCATAACCAACAGAATGGATGTAAAGTTTTAGCAACCTTTGTAATGGTACTCTGAAAAACTTTTGACTACTTACTATACATTTAAATATGTGACCCAGAAATTCTATTCCTAGAATTTTGTACAGGCTAAATCAAAATTTGTGTTAATACAATGAAGTTATATAAGTATTTACATCAGTCCTATTTAAAACTGTCCAAATCCTAAAACAACTAAAATGTTCAAATATCCCTTAGATAAAATGCGTAGTTACACTGTAGCACAATACAAGCTGCAGAGCTTGTATGACTTAATTGGCAGCAATGGAAAAATGTATAGTATGTTAAATGAAACAATTTATACTGTATGGGTTTTGTTTCTTTTGAGGATGCAGGCTATCCCAATTTATCCAAGACTAGCTTGAGCTGGCTGAAATAATCCTGTCTCAGCCTTTCAAGTGATAGAACCATAGGCCAGAGTCACCAGGTCAAACGTAGTTACGTCGTACGACATTTCCATGAAGGAAAGGTGTCACCTTCTGAACATTGTTGGTGGGAGAAGCTGAGATGGTATTAAAAGATCTCCTGAAACTTCTAACCATGTATCAAAAGCCTTTTCACACTTACAGAAATAATGTATGGACAAGACTAAATAAGAATTTGGGAGGAAGTTTTGGTATAGGATGAGAAAACACTCACGAGAGAATGCAGGTTTCTCAAGAGACTGGTGGTACCCCTATGGTTTGGGTCAGTTCTTAATAACAAATTTCAATGGAAGAAAAAATTGTACATGACCTAAGTCAGGGAAATTGTGGGAAATTTCAGGAATGGAATATGTTGGGTTTTTTCATAAAATAGAATTTACTCCTATTTTTCTTATATGGACATACTGGATGTGTCATGACAATTTTGCAAATTGTCATGTAATGAAACAAAACACAGTGGTCATTCTGGTCAATCATTTTGGTTCCAAGTGGTTGAGTAGTATTTTTTTTCACACAGTCTTTTCAATAATTTGCTGTGGTTGGTCAGCATGTGAGTTCTACATAATCTCCTTCTCCATACCCCACATACAAACCTGTCTTGTTTGTGTCATTATTGCTGTGATAAGATATCCAATTCTGGGTAACTTCATAAAAACACCAAAAGTTAACTTAGGTCATGTGGTTATAGAATTTCAAGGTCAATGTGACAGCATCAGTCTACTACTATGGAGGCCTCATGATAGGTACACTACTGAGAAAGAAGTATTGCATGATTGACAGGTCATATAGCAGGAAGAGATGCCAAAAAGTGACTGAAGGCTAGCTGGGATCCCAAGGGACTTGCATGAATCTCCTTAAAGGGCACACCCTCAATGAACTCCTATGTACCTCATAGTAGGCACTCCCTGGTCATTAGCACACTGAGGCACAAACCTCCAACACACAGCATTTTGAATAAAGAACGCATGCAGATACCACCACATGGTATGGGGGAGTGTTTGGCCTATTGAGAATTTTCTGGGTGGTGATTGATTATGGTGGAAATTACACAGGGTTATCAATGATAGAAGTATACACTAGAATAAAAGCCACTTGCCAGTCCTGTATTACTCCCTTAGCCTTAGTGTATGACTTACATGAAATTATGGAAGATGGGGTTTTATGTGTAGTATGTTTCTGCTTACACACTAGCACATGAAATCAGTGCCTGCATTATGTTAACTAAGCCCTTACCTGTCTGTTCTATGTTTTTGCAGAGCTAATGGTGTAACAGAAAGGCAAGCATGATTTTGTCATTGATTTTTTTCAATTTAATGGAAAGATTGATTTTTAATGAAGAACCTTAGGAAGAACTTTGAATATTAAGTTAGTATGCTCACCCCCTACAGTTAATAAAAATAACTTTGTAATTGCTACCTTTGGAATAAGACTCATCTAGTAGCATTAGCCATGCACTCTGGGACCATTATTAAGTAAAATTAGAGTTAAGACAAAACAGTGACATGCAACAACTGATCTGATAACAAAGTAGGCTCTGCATGACTAAATGGGCAAATAATTTCTACAGAGATTTGGTATTGTTTAATGAGAAGCTCACATCCTCAGTGAGAGAGAAAGAGAGAGATTTCTTCACACATAGAATGGCACACATTTTAAAGCTTGTCAACTACTTGGCACTTTGCACAAAATGATTTTGGATCAAAGTAGACCACAGGTAAACAAAGTCACAGAACGTGACCTTACACACCAGCAGAGAATGCTATATACCAGTGTAAAGCATAAGCATAAATCCTTCAGAACCATTCTTATCCAAGCATAGTGTATATGTGTGTATGCATATATATATATGTGTGTGTATATGTGTGTGTATGCATATATATGTGTGTGTGTGCATATATATGTGTGTATGCATATATATATGTGTATGCATATATGTGTGTATGCATATATATGTGTGTGTGCATATATGTGTGTATGCATATATGTGTGTGTATGCATATATGTGTGTATGCATATATATGTGTGTGCATATATATGTGTGTGCATATGTGTGTATGCATATATATGTGTGTGTATGCATATTTGTGTGTATAGGCACATACATGTATATGTGTGTATGTGAATGAGTCATATATAATTAAAATTACATATATTAAATTATAATATAATAATGTATACATATATGTGTGTATATGTAAACCTTTTTTAATTTAGCTTGATACAGTTATTAGCTCACTTTACCTTCAATAAAATTTATCCCAACTGTTTTTGGCATCCATATCTTTAGTCTAATACCTAACATGATCTTCTAACATGTCACATATGTGTGTAAAACCACCAAGTAAAGTCTTTACGGTCTTCCTCTTTATTCCTCAAATGAATCAATTAACAAATCAACTGTTTATTGACCAAGTCTCACTTTGAATCTACATCTTCTTGCTTTAAAATCCTGTCATGTAGCTTGTTCTTGATTCAAGTTATAACATTCAAAGTTGGTAGTACTAATGCTCCATTTAGTCCTGTTTCTTTGAAAAAGTTTGGGGTTTCTTAATTATTGGAACTAATCAGCTTTCCTCAAAAACATCATCTCTTCTTTCTGCTGCTCACTCATAATACGCTGATATTTAGAACAGTCTGTAAGTCCTTTGAGGACAACTTTAAATAGTTTGCCAAATTTGTATGCCTTTTTAAACATGTGAAAAGAGAAAGCATATACTATATTCAGTTTTGAAATAACTTTGATAATAAAGAAAAGGTTAAATATTGTTAATATGTATCTCCTCACAATTAAATACATTATATTGAAAAATTATGATGCTTTGTAATAAGGAGCATCAATCATATTTAGCATATCAGGAAGTGGGAAATGGAAATCTTTTTTTTTTTTTTTTTTACTTTCAATTTGAGAGGATTTTATTGGTGAAATCATACCATTTGTATATACTAAATTTCTTATTCACTCGTAAAACAATTATGCTCAAAACACCACAAGTCATAGTAGCCAGGTCATTATATCTGAGATGCATGCATAAAATGGCATATATATTAAATGCCTTATTTCTGAGGACAGGATAAACTGTTCAGTCATCTC